>JAQGAF010000419.1:0-53052 GCA_034687865.1 Kryphioiulus occultus | reverse complement strand
GTTCTACACCAGTTGGCGAGAACGTCAAGATCCCTTTGTAGTTGCAGTGGCTCCACTTCACTGACCTCGTCATATAGCGCAGAATCATCTGCAAATAATTTTGATCTACAAGAAAGTAATTTAGGCAGGTCGTTAATGAATAATAAGAATAAGAGTGGCCCCAATACAGGGTTCCCACTCAAATGCAATTTTCCACTTCCCTGACTTTTCCAGAATTTCGGAAAAATTTCCCTGACTATCAAAAGTTGTCTATTGAAAAAATTTAAACAAAATTCACCAATTACTGTCAATTTCATTTATCACTTCAAAAATTGAAAACCTGAAATGTTCTTTCCCAAATCAGCAATTTCATTCTGTCGCATAACTATGTGACTAATATACATGTAGTCACGGCGTCTTTTAAGCAGTATCACAAACAAATTCAGTGCATTATTTGATGCTATGGCAATTTATGGCTGGCATTACCGCTGATACAAACTTCCCCCGATTTTTGCATGAAAATTTGAAATTTTCCTGACTTTTCCAGGTTTTCCAACTTCCCCGACTTTTCCAGGTCAGTAAGAACCTTGGGGTTTGTAATAAAAATGGAGGACGATTCAGATGAAGGTACATGTATGTGTTTACCAAACAACAAACCGTGTGACGTTACCAAGACCACGTCCATTTGAAGGCTGTGATAATGTCAAATTAAAAGCAACAGTTTTAAAACTACTTGCTCAAGTTGAATATTTCATCGATTTCCAGGTTATCTACAGATTTACTAAGCTGAGTATTATCCTCGTATTAAAAACACATGAAAGAAAATGGTGCAACCAAGCCTAAGTGGAAAAAATAGTTGGATTGTAGGACATTTTTGCAAAACATTTTAAGTGCCACGATTTGCGAGACACAAAAAGCTGTGTGCTAGCTCCAAATGTATCAGGTTGGTCAGCGTCAGTTGGCAATGGGTATGTGGTTGCTTCATTTTGACGTTCAGGTTTCGAAACCCGATTCGGAAACTTTTTTCTCAAAACACTGACTCGTTCCCATGGTAAAGTGATTTTCATCATTACGCCACAGATATCCGCAATTTTTACGGCTTTACTACGGACGCAAAGAGAAAGCTTGCAGTGATTGCCTGGCGGTCAGGTGCAGCTGAATAAAAATCGCATTTTTAGGTCAGTTTAGGACCCCAATCACTTCATCCCCACTACTACGGGTGTAGGAGGGCACGTATAGTGTATCAAGCTAAAAAAACAAAGATTTGTTTGTATTTAGGGCTTCAGGCACTTACAACGTATGGTTTGGCATGCTTTAAACTTTCACTGTACAGTAGAAATATGGTGATGCGGTTTGCTGATGCGCATACGAAATGAGCTATAGAGGAGAGTGTATAGGAAGAGGGTTCATTTCCGCATAGTCGCGACACCGGAAGTGCGTCTTTTTCTATTTCCACTTCCTATTTTGGTGCAGGTTGCGAGTGGGGCTCTCATCTCGCGTGCCAACCACCCGTGAAAAATCCGTCGATTTTGCCGCATAATGGCGTCGAGTGGCGCAAACACAGCTTTTTGGCAACTCTCAAACCCACCAATTTGCGCCCGATGACGTCATTTGATCCTTTCGCCATTAGCCCCATGCGCAACTCAACTTCATTATCGATTTGGTTTTATTCATTTATTTTAATTTATATTATTTTTAGCCATTGACCTGAAACGGCCGCTGCATGGTGAAAATTTTCATTTTTCACAATGACTGGCTTTTTTTTCTAAAAGTCCCGAGTTATTTTTATCTATGTTTAAATAATCGCAGAACTTGCAGGCGTTAAAAAAGGCAGTTTTTAAAGTAAAAGTAAAAGTTTGAAGGAAAATAATGTAAATAGTTCATACAGGCATACAGTCATATTTTCACTAGTTTATACCAGGATGGCAAACAAATTTCAAATTTTGAACTTCAGGCGTTTTTAGAGTAAACTTTAGGCCTGTATTAGGATTTTTTTTAACAGGTAAACTATTTCGAATGCAGTGTTTCGTACTTTATTCATCGTTATGTGATAACACACTAATAAAAACAACATTATTTATGCACAATTTCATTTTTAACAGGGCTACTATAGGGCTTAACAGGGTATCCAGTTTTCAATGAAGCCAACCTTCTCTCCATCTTATGAAGAACTTTTATCATTTTGTTTCAATCTATCGAATGTCATTTAGGACTTTTCAAGAATTTTTAGGACATTTGTGAGCCATTAAGGACTTTTTACAGTATAGTACTCTTTAGGACTCATTTGCCACCCTGGTATTTTAACCCAAATTTTTATTTATTTGACCTTGAAACCGTCTTAGGGCGTTTGGTGCATTGAAGGGCACTTCCGTATCTGCCCCTCACAAAGTGTGGTCACAGCATTGCACCAAAGCCGGGCACGTGGCCAACTTTTGGCGCAGCGGCCCCTGATAAAAGCGCCCTTTCCGATCGATGGCCAGACGCCGCCCACTCCCTAATTGGCCCTTTGTAAAAGGGGGTAATTTTTCAATTAGTGCCGATGATAAAAAATAATTAAATAACGAACGGCGCATTTAGGAAATCCGCGCCTCTCAACGTGATATCAGTAATTAAACAAATGATCAATTACGTGCAGCGTGTCACTGCTCGTTTTTTTCATACGTGTCCATCCAATTCATAAAATACAGTAATTCAATCATAAGTCGGAGTCATCCATAAAGGACGTCCTGAAATTTTCACGATTCTTAGACCTCCAGAGGCTCCAGTCCCCCTCCCACATTTGCATTACCGGTGCATGTTGGGTAGATTTGAAAAACTTTTTACATTGAACAGAGTACGTCATATTAAATAGCACAAGCAAGCTGTGATTGAATTTGATGAATTTCCAGAATCTCATCAGTCTTGACAAGAGCATTTGACCAGAAAACTGACCAGGATATCATCAGTTACGAATTGTAAGTCTTAAAATTCGTACAATCACTTTTACCCAGATTTCAATTAGTTCTTTCCATAAAACACTCGAAATTCCAATTATCGATCTAGATATCCACCTTTCTTCCACTTTTTCAGCGTGTCTACTGGATTTGGTATTGCAAATTCCATGACTTTTCAATGACTTGTTCATGACTTCAAAAAATGTTCAATGCCTGTTACAATATGAGGTCTTTCAAGTTTCACGACATCACTAATAGGCGAAATTTTGTTGCAAAATCGGAATGATGAATTTTAACCAAAAATTTTATTTTGTGAATCAATGAAAAGCAAAAAAATCCTTGACTCTAAATGTACATTTCATGACTTCTAATGGCCTGAATTTCATTTCATGACTTCTCCTTGACTTCCACGGTCGGAGACGATCTTTTTTCCCCTTTTCGAAATTTGAGCGATGAAAAGTAGGACGTGGCAAGTGCAGTCACTACTTAAAAAAACTCTCTATGTGCAAAGATAACGCTCAAATACAGCATCACAAAATCGTGATCTAGGGACGTTCAAGTATCCTGTGGAGGTGGATTGTCAAATGATGATAATAAGTCCACCCCAAGATGATGGCATAATACTTGAACGCCTCAGGGTCTCGACTGCAGCACCATCTAATGCACTCCGGGCGAAACATATCGAATGACCCACAAGCCGCAATCCAGAATTGACTGAACCACCGTGCCTAAAGGAGTAAAGGGGTTGGATGCGGCGTTTTCAAGTTACGAAATAAGCCCCAACGTCACCGGAAGGGTTTAAACGATTCTCGGACTTCCTTTTTCGTCCAAAATGATGGAAAATCCAACCTGATTTGGGGGTCACCAGGCCGCGACCTTGCGACCCTTACACGCTAATCAGAGCCATGCTAATCACGTATCACAGTCTACCATGGTCATTCAACCCGTTTTTAAATTTCGACTGCGGACTGTCGATAAAATAAATAAATTAATAAAATCGTGCTTTTCCAAAAAAAATTTCACTGAGACGGAAAAGGAACACTGCGTGGAACGTTCGAAAGCGTCGAATTTCCAAAACATGCACGCGCTGGCGTTCGATTCGATCGCAACGTATGGGGCACAAAATTACCTTCAGAATTTCGCTGTATTTTTCTGAATGGCAGCAAAACGAGAAGATTCCGAGTCCTATGTCGTAGAAAACGGCGATTTTACACGCGTTGTTAGCGGTATTTTTTCCCTCCTCTAGAACCCGACCTTAGCTGAGAGATGAAGCAGCATCGACACCAACGACAGCGTCTGGCAAACGCGTTCCATCTGGAGTTTAAATGCGGCAAGTAGAACGCGCTGCCATTGGAGGAATGGAAATTCGAATGCGGACCGGAGCCAATCAACGGCCGGCACGAGCCGACACGCCCCCCACGGAATTCGAAATCAGATGGTTTGGAATGCTGCCAATGGAACCTGGGAAATCAGTGAAATGCGCAAATTTGATAATTAAAAATAAAATGGTTTTAGTAATAGTGGCAAATGTTGATTAAAAACTGGTTGTTGGCTAACGAACGTTTAAAAGTCACCCTTTCGTGCATGCTTTTTGAAAAAATTATGCGGAAAATTGATTTTTTTCAAGTGTAGTGACTGTAGCCTGAAGTGAAATTGTTGCACTGCACTGCTGAAGTGCAGTAATTTCTGCAAGGTTCTCCCATAACTTGCCATAAATGAAGGGGGTTTACAATGAAGGGTGCCACACCATGACGTTGTAAGGTCCTGGACCTTAACCTGGACCTTAGTTTTAGTACATTGAATGTGTCGTCCTACACCCGCAATAGAGGGGATGAAGTGATTGGGGCCCTAAACTGACCTAAAATCGTGATTTAGTCATTTAGCTGCCCCTGACCGCCAGGCAATCACTGCCAGCCTGCGAGCCGTTAGGGGCCATCCATAAAGGACGTCCAGGAATTTTCCTGGTTTTTCCCATGAATATCCCATTTCAAATGCTATATCCTCTAGAGACCCAAACATTTTTTTGTTCAAACTGCATAATCTTTTGTATACATACAATTGACTAACATACAAGGATAACTGCCAAATTTTTTGTGAAAATATTAAATATGTTCAGAATTACGGCCATGGCATTATAATGGACATTGGGTCTCAATGGTAATAAAACATAGCAAATGTCCATTTGAATGGACGAGGAGTCTCTAGAGGATATAGCGACAATTTTAGAAAAAATAATGTATTAATATTAATAATTAAGCGAATGCCGATGGCGAAATTTTTGAAAAATTATAGGAAATAATGGATTTATATCTATAGAAACTTCTTTAATAAACATTTTTTCATAATGATGAAAACGCTGTATGTAATTTTTTTGTTTATAAACTTGATACATATACAAATTTGATAAGTAGCCAACTGCCGCTGTTATTATTTAGGCACGCGGTAGGCGAATTTTTTTTTTAACAAAAATCAGCAGACAATGGATTTTAGGTGATTTTTGTGGCGTTCTTATAAGAAATATTAAGAAATAATGAAAACGCCGTAGTCCAATTTTTTTTATAATAAGTATATCACAAATACAACTCTTTTAATCTGGAAGAGCAGACCAGCCGGACGTCCATTTCCTTGAGCCCCTTCCCCCCCATCCGGCAGTGTCCGGTTTTCGAATACTCCTTCCTCCCTTGCCCGGACGCCTTTTATGGATGGCCCCTTAGGAGAAGCCCGCTTTCTCATTGCATCTACGGCGCAACTGGGCATATTCCATAGTACAGCCCTAAAAATTGCGGATGTCCAAGGTATATCCAAGGTTTTGAAAAAAGTTTCGGAAGCGAGTTTTCAAAACTTGGACGTCAAAAATTCAACGTTAAAATGAAAGCAACCCCATACCGATTACAAAATGAAACGTTTAAAGGACAACCCACCTGAAACGAGAAAAGGGGTTTTTGAACTTATTGGGAGTGCAAGAACTTTATAACTAGGACACAGCGTTTTGTGTTGCACAAATCACACTTGAAACGTATTGCAAAAATTTCTAGCGATTCAAATATTGTTCACTAAGGGCTTATTTTATTACAATTTAACTTCGATGTTGTACTATGTCTGAACCTATTGTTTTTCAGCTTATAAGATTAATCCAAGCAATCCAGGCAGCTCACTAAACTTTTCAGTTTTTTCCCCTCCTGAAAAGTTGATTTCCAGGCACTTGCTACGTTATGGTTTGGCATCCTTCATATATTGAACATCTGAATAATGCGCAGATTCTGACATTTTGGACAGTTGCGCTTCAAACACGCATGTCAAAACGGTCAGCTCTGGTCAATAATAGATGCCCCGTCACTGTCACCTGAAAAACGTCGATAAAATCGAGGTGAACTGGTTAAGGGCTTGTTTCGCAAAACAAAAACCACTCATAATAATAAGTTGTGATTTCTGGGGCAGCGACTTTGACCATGACAACGTATCAAGTAAATTCCTGCAATGGTAAAACATTCCAAAAACATGGCTGCATTGGCGAATCAAAAAATCTTTGTAAATTTTGAACACCAGTGCTTTGACTTTAGAGTTCAAAATAATCAATTTCTCAATTGGGGCAATTAGGACAATTAAAAATGTGAGAAAAATGCTTGCAAGTTAGCTTTTAGAGAATATTTTTATATCCACTATACAATAACAGCAATCCTTAATTCCCGGTGGAGCAAAAATTAAATACGGGCGAAAATGGGGTGTAGATGCCAAATGAAAATGACGAATGGTGGCAGCACCATGGGCCCATGGAGATTCCTAGGGTATGGATAGGCAGCACCCCAGGAACGCAACAGCATCAAATCGAGCCATTGGACGGGATAAGTACCTTCATAAGGTCCCATGTAGGGACGTTCAAGAATTATGTCATCAGTTGACGACGTAGTTGGCATGCATAGTTATTTTTTTTAAATATAAAGAAGATCCATCATTTGTCATCCAGTTTTGCAAAAAATTTGGATTTTTTTTCTGAAAAGGTGATTTTGTGTGACAAAATTTTTCACCAGCGACTTTAGCAAATTTTGATAGAAACTTTGCTCAATTCGAAATGTTTTTGGTCAATGTTGATGTCATCACTTGGAGGGTTCAGAAATCAAGATTTAGCGATGACATAATCCTCGACCGTGCCCTCAAAAGCATTCGAGAGAAAGAACAGGTGAAAAAACCATGAGAAGAAACGAGAAGTTTGAGAAGAAAATTAAAATCTACGAGCCCGATTATGTACAGCGGGGCTTGGCTACAGCCGAAAACGAAGGACCTTTCCCACGAACTGCTACGGATGAAAGACGATGCTTATGCCGCCGCCGTCATCGTCGTCGTCGTCCAGTCCGCTGCCGCCGCCATCGTTCATTTCCCTCAGTTCCATCTTTGGGTGGTTCTCGAAAAGCGCGGCTCGGTTCTGCGCCTCCACCTTCTTCACCCAGTGGCCGTAGACCCGGAAAGCACAGCCGTCGATCACCTGCAAGAGAGAAGCGTTCAAAATCAGCTTCGGTTCCACTAGAAAAGCCGACCCTAAAGCCCAAACCCACAATGCAATACAGCAGAACCTGTCGGAACAACTACTGTCTTAAGTAATATTCTCTCTAACCTAATGCCAGGTGTTGGTCCCAACGTGGGGCCCATGTTAAATTTAACAATCCTCATTCAGTAATTTCAGTAATTTTATCTTCGGCTTTTATCACTTCCACAACTTTTGCAAACTAACACTACAGTTACTGTAGCAATACAGAAAATTTGGCAAAATATCAATCGCGGAGGGAAAATATCAAAGTGACTTAGTTCAAATGCATTTACTAGCCTAATTTGGCGCCCCTAAGCAACTTTCCGAGTTTCCTGGGTTTAGACAGGTTACAATGTACTTTTGCAATAGCTTACCTTTCTCAGAGCCTTGATTCTGTATGGGTCGGTGGTGGCGACCTCGACGGACAACGGCTCGGGCGTGAATCTCAGACGCTTCATCCTGACCATGGATCGGACGCACAGAATGCCAAACTGAAAAGACATACAGCGTTCAGTCAGTCAGCGAATCAAAACTGTCGTCTCAAATGCATTGATGGACCTAGGGCCATGATGGTAATGAATTTCTCGACATAGAACCCCCTTCCATTTTTCATTTTTTGGCAAAAAAAAATATAAAGCCCACCCGTCTGGGGAAAAAATCCTGCATACGGCACTAGACGGACACTGACCTTAAACATCCTACGAGCGTTGAACACTTGGCCTTGGTAATGCTAAGGGAAGAAGAACAAACTGAATTAGGATGACGCATGATAGCAAAAAGGTGCCAATTTCTCGACCGTGAAACAAGGCGGTCGAAGCCGGTCATAATGAACGTAAATCTGAAGAAAAATTCAGGCTAGAAATGTGCAGAAGTAATCTGTCCCATTTCTGTATTTCGTTATGACCGGCTCTGCCCAGGTACGATCGGGACGTTCGATCCACCCATTTAGATCGTTTGCTGCAAGGTGTCATTAAATTACGGGATGGCAGAACAAAAACAGAAGAAAATTAGGCAACTTGCCGAAACGCCTCATGCAAACTGAGCCGGAAATGGTTAAAAGAAAGAGAACGTAAAAGAATGAGTGCATTGAAAACCGCACATAAAACATAAAACCGGCATTAGTATCTGATGCCGAAACATCAAAATCGTTTCTGCTATAAACCTGATCAACATCGACAGGTACATTTGCAATCAAAATTTGCTAAAATGATGCCTTGTTTAAAAAATCAAATATTTCAAGTAGTTGATATGTTTCCTATTTCTCTCAATAGATGGCGCTGCTGCTGCTGCCTCTTCGCCACCTATGGATGAAAAGGAGAAACGCTGAAAGTTTCGAACGTTTCGATTTCTCGGGAAGGCACGTACTTTAAATACATTACAATCCACAATATGCCAAACTGTTTTGTTTCATGGTTTTAGCAACAAAATGCCAGCAGGTGTAATTATAATAGCAGAAATTATTTTCGACATTGTCCATTCCCCGAAAACCAAAAAGCAGATGCGAGGAAGGTTAGTGCGGCCTACGCGGCAACTGTTAAAGAAAGCAGCGGACGAAGTTAGCCATGACGCTGTCCGAGTCGGCACGGCTAAGAGTGAGTAGTCAAGCGCGTTTTCAGACATCGAGTGCAGCAGCTTTCTAAGAGAACTACGACGACGACGGTGGCGACTAGTTAACGGACGACTACTCACTTCCCGGGACGATCTGTCGGCTTCACGAACGAAAGGCACCTGCGCAACTGTTCCCTGGCTCGGCTTAGAAAAAAACATGCACCATGAGGTAAGATCAGGACATTAGTCAACGCTGGAGACATGTCGAAGGTGCAGTATACACCAAAACTGGCACAAGGGATTTTTCTGGGGGAATTCTATAAATCACCCTGTATTGGCACCAGTGCATGATGCCATGTAGTATGGAAGTTAATAAAACCAGACGACGCTACACAAATAAATTGGTCTAATTACACACAGAACAAGGTTCCCAGTCAAATTCTCAAGTCAATTTACCCGACATTCCCTGACAACTTTTCAGTCGTTTCGCTGACATTTTACGTGAAAGAAAATGCTGGATTCTATCCCAAAGTTTAAATTGTAGAAAAGACGATGACTAAACAATTGGGTGATAAAAACTAGTTCAGTTTGTCAAAAAATCCAATATTGGACTAGAACAAGGTACAAGGTTCCCACTTTCTGGAAAGTCAGGTAAAAATCCAGCCCACACGTGACACTTCCGCACACAAGCTTGGTATTAATCAACCAGTAAACCCAGAATATTACTGCAAGAAACACAGAACAACCCGACTATTATGGCGAGGTCACTATGAGCCCATGCGCCAACAATCTCAGACGGTTTATCCCCCTGGAAAAACGTTTCAGGCAAGAATCCTATGTTAACTGCATCTTTCGAGATAGAGAAAGGTCAACTCGCTGCTATACGCGCCAAGAACTTTCACTTGCTGAACTCTTACCGCAATTTGAAAGAAGTCGTGCTGCAAAGCTTCCCGGACGGTAAGACGCTTGGCAGGATCCACGACCAAAAGTTTGGAGATCTGAGAAACGTACAAACAAACAGACGTAATGAACTTTCATCTTTAAATTAGGGGAGACATTCGTGGGCAACGAATTTGTGGCTCACCAGATCTTTAGGCGAATCGGTGATGTCGTCCCACTCGGGACTGTTGAACGAATACTTCCCGTCCATAATATTACGTAGCATTACCATCTGCTTGCGATGCCAGAATGGAGGACAGCCGATAAGTCTGTGGGGGTGAGAAAAATCGTCCATGGAAGATCAGTCCGATTATTGAAAACCATAAACAGGCAGACAAGAAATTTACGAAAAAAAAAAACACTTACAAGGTATACATAATCACTCCGCAAGCCCACCTTTAAAAAAATAAATGCAAAGATTTTTTTTTCGAATTACCAAGAACAATGCCTGCACAGCGTGTAAATACTAAGAAAATTACTAACATGTCCACCTCTATTCCATAACCATCAACACTTTCGTACATGGATGCCTTCAGTAATTCGGGTGCCATGTAGCCCGGCGTGCCGCACAAGTCTGGAACAACAGAAAAATTCAACAAAATCAAACAGCTGCCCTTGCGAGACTCGCGAAGTCAAAAACGAAAGATTACCGTTAAGCTTCTCTCCAGGCTGCAACATGCGAGCAAACCCAAAATCCGTCAGCTTGATATTAAAATTATCGTCTAATAAAATATTTTCTGGCTACGATAAAAATAAACGAAAAGGACGTCAAAATTGAGAAGAGTAGTCTGTTGCACCGAATTCCGATTAAATTGACGTCTACATAGGGGTGAAACGTCTATTTAGAACTTTGGTGACTCTACTCGGAATTTGGTGCAATCAGGGATAAGGAAAAATGTAAAGACTACCTTGAGATCACGATGGACGATTTGCTCTCTATGTACAAATTCGACAGCCTCGAAGAGTTGCTTCATTATCTGCCTAAAAATCGCAAACGAGCACAGAGAATACTCTTATTTAGACTGTTTCCGATTACCAATAAACAAAAACTGGGAGGAAATCAGAAGAGTCACTTACTTGGTCCGCTTTTCAGATAACGTTACTACGCTAGTCAGATAATCAAATAATTCGCCATTTTTACACCTTGAAAAGAAAAATGTAGATTCGTTGGTTTTCGGTGCTTATTCTTGTTGCCCAAGATTAAACACATTTGCATTCTCAAATCACGAAGAAGGTTCACTAATGTTTCTTCACAAAATAGAAAATGGTTAAAGAAATCGACTTACAATTCGAATACTAAGAATAGATAAGTTACGGATTCAAAGACGTCGTGCAGTTCAACTGAAAACACAAACGAAAGCGTTAAACATTAGCATTTGCAGCGCAATACTAATGCCATATTCGTTTTAACTACAGCTACAGCATTGGTATGATTCTTAATTACTTTATTCTTCATAAAATTCCTAAGTCAATGACAACCAAAAAAAAAGCAAACAAACTGCATTTTCTGCTGTTATGTGAGGGTTACTTGCATGAAATTTCAGAATTATGATTTGTAATCAACGCTTGATGCATATACAGTATTATGAATCATGAAGTTTAAAAACAGCAAAAAAAACTTTAAAATACTTAATTGACAATTATCGCAAATTAGGAACCGATGCAACCATTATGCTTACTTATGAAAGGATGGCATGAGACCATCCTGAGAATGTTGATTTCCCGCTTTGTCTCATCGTGAATTCCATTCCCGTCGGGATCTTCCAACTCCCCGCTAATATCAATAATTTTAGCAGCATATTCGATACCCGTTTCTTTCTCTATACACCTTCTGACAATACTACTGACGCCCCTGTTCAGTGGAGAAATAAAGAGAGAATTGACTCGATCACCAAAACTTATCGCAGTTGCTTCTTCGCTCACCAGTAAAAAAACTTCAGAATTCAAAGTCTTACAATCATAACTGAAATCAGATTTTAGAGTATTACATTGATTATGAATAGACTTGAAGCGAGTAGTTTCAATAGGAGGCCATCCATAAAGGACGTCCTGGGAATGGGGGTCATCGAAAACCGGAAACCGTCGGATGGGGGGGGGGGGGAGGGGGGAGGAGTTCAAGGAAAGTGGACGTCCGGATCGTCAATTGGACTTTTTATAAAAATTTCCCTAACGTTTCTTATGAAAACTTCACTAAAATCCATTATTTCTGCTGAATTTTGTTAAAAAAATTTGGCTTGCTGCATTCGATCCTAAGTAATATAAGCAGTATAACATCATTTAGCGACATGTTTTAACAAAAATATTGCCTGCAACATTTCCAACATTGTGAATAATTTTTATAATTTCGAAAGAAGAACAGGGTTTCCCCAGACTTGGAAAACCTGGAAAAGTCAGGGTCGTTGAAAATATCATTTCATGGTGAACCCTGAAGAAGTTGAAATCGTTTTTAATACTAATACACTAAAAATCCATTATTTCCAGTAATTAGGCTATTAAGAAAATTCCCCTATGGCATTCCCTTAATTATTAATATTAAGCTTATTATTTCCTTTAACAAGATTTTTGGCAAAAATCCACCATTTTCTGATTTAGACTTTCTAAACTATTCTCCTTATCGCATTCTTTTTCAACCTGATCTGTGTCTTTTGCCTGCTCTTCCTATCTTTTTAGCACTTAAATAGCCTCAATACAATAAACTTTTGAAAAGAACATTAATACAGCATGCAAACGAATTGATGATTCCCAAGTTTTAAAATATGGTTGGCTAACCACAGGACGTAGCGCTTCCTAAAGTAAAAATATGTCAGGAAGAGCTACATGTAAGTGTCGTGTTTAACCAACCTTATTTTAAAATTTGGGAATCATCAATCCGTTTGCATGCTGTATTAATGTTCTTTTCAAAAGTTTATTGTATTGAGGCTATTTAAGCATTAAAAAGATGGGAAGAACATGTCAAACCCGTAAAAATTGTTTGTCTGAAAATTTTCTAAAAAAAATGTCTGGAAAACATGGTAAAGTCAGAGAAATTTAAGTGAAGATACAAGCAATCACCCCGCTATAGATAGAATAAAATTGATACACTTATTATTTGGTTTGTTCAATGTAAAAGTGTTTTTCCAAATCGGACAGGACATGGGGAGGGTCTAAAAACCGTGAGAATTCCAGGACGTCCTTTATGGATGGCCCCTATGACTGTGAATCTTTATATCAGCTACAATGATCCAATCACGCTCATTAACATGAAAGAAGAAATACAACGAAAGTAACGCTAGGATACATTTAGTCCAGATTATTTGTTTTTATTGCCTTAACAAATTTTCAATTTTTTTCAGAAAGTGGAAAAGATTATTGTTATTTGTGATTTGCTTGTTTATGAAGAGTTTTTCTCTGAATTTATGACAAGAAATTACCATATCTGTTTAAAATTTCCAGCACAGTCAGGATAGAACAAGATGATGACAAAATATTTAAACTTCCCAATAGTCATACTTGCAACAGTAAAAATTTTAAACAAACATCATCAGCTTGCAATCAGTTATCACTTTATTGCAATAAGTCTGGTTATATTTGAAGCAAATATCATTATATAGTTCACAACTATTGCTACCGATTTGCAATCAGTTTCGGTGCAATCATTTGGCAAACAGTTTTCCCACAGGAGAGATATCTAGCAGCAACTAATACACTTTCCCCACTGCAACATGCAATCTAGATACAGTGATTACAGGAATAAGGACGGTCGTCGCCGATTTTAGGGGAACTATCCTGGCATTTGCCTTTAGGAGATTGTTGGAACCATGAAAAACCACAATCAGGATAGCCGACCGGGGTTTCAACCCGTGTATCCCGAATGCAAGGCGGAAGCTTTACCACTTAAGCCAACCTGCTCGGTGTTGCAATGAAGACTGTCTCAACGTTGTTGAAACCTTTTTACAACTGGGTTGGACCAAACGTGGGCAAGATGTCAGCCAGTCTTGCCATCCAACATTTCCAGAAACATAGTGCAATAAGAAATGTCGCCCTGTACATATTACAAAACCCCACTTCGCATTGCACATGATACGTTTCGTTTACCCTAAAAGCAATCTAAACAACCTTCACCCTAGACTTATCTAAGAACCAAAAATCTAAGAACATCTAAGAACAAAATGCCACAACAGACCACTTATCCCACTCTCCCAACTGCCATCTCGTTTCACAAACAAACTCTCTTGACTTATCTCACCAAATGCCTATGAAACATTTGTATGTAACTGAAAACTCCCAAACTGTAAACAAATAGCCGTATCCCTGGCGGCTTTTCAAATTCCATAATTTGAATAAAGATGGTAATAAAAAAAAAGCATATGGAGACTATCGTTCGACCCTGAATTCTTTTAACTTGATCTAACTTGGAATTCGCATCCGATCTAGATTGGATGTTGCAGAGGAGAAAGGATATTATGATGTGAGCCAATTTACCACCAGTTTTGTATTCAGCTAGCAATTATTTACCCCTCATTTCAACCAAAGGAACATCTGTAGACTGCAACAAAACTAGTTGCAAGTTGGCTATACGGTATAATCAGTTTGTAGTCGTTCTTGAATCCAGTTTGCAAACTGTGTTTTTTCCTATAGGTCACTTAGACCCCCTCCAAAAAAAAGATGAGAAAATACTTGAACGACCCCAAACCTAGCACTGCAATGTCCATCTACAATTTGTGTAGCGTCTTTCATAAAACCTTGAAATGCTTCTCTTGGATAAGCGCAGTTTGCTTGCTGCTTAGCAAATTCAAAGAATGCCCTTCGAATTCAAGGATTTTCTGTCATTTCCAATACCTGCCCAGGACCTCCTTTGGCTCGTATTTCACGTAGAAATCCTTGGCGACGTCCTTATCGGGCAACACGTCGTCGATCTCGTCTTTGGCCATGGCAGCTTCTCTTTTAAACCACCTAAATCCAATTCATTGAGAATAAATAGACGAAACATAATCCCAGTTCTATTTTCGGTCCCATGTTCTTGCAGGCAATTATGTGCTCTGCTAGCACCCCACAGCCATCGACCTGCTGGTCAAGCACTGATAATCGTGTTCACTCACCTTAATTAGGTTTTAATAAATCCATCTAATGGCAATAAATCCTCGCACGAAATACACGAAGCGAAAAAGCAAGCAAAAAAAATCAAATGGAACGGGCGGCCATTTTTAAAATTCGAAGAAGAAGCTGGGACGCCTCGCAGTGTGGAATCTGGGAAACTCAACCCGGCCCTAGTTCGGCAAATCAGTTTTTCGGTTTTGCAAAGATGGGCCAGTTCGCATTTTCGGCGGGAAATTCAAATGGTTGAGATTTGAACCTTTACTAAGACACGTTCACACGATTCAACTTTTATCGGTCGCGTTTCAGTTAAAAGCGAGTTGAAATGTTAAAATACGCCTTCAACACGCCCGAACAAGTTGATCCAACTATCTGTTGATCGATTTCCTCAACTTTTGGTCTTTCAACTTTCTAAATAGCATGTACATGTATATTTTTGCTTAGTAATAACAAAATTTAAGTATATTTGGAATGAATTCAGATTTTGCTGTGCTATTCAAAGGGTTTTATAAAAACAAGGCCAGAAAATCATTTTTTTACGTATAATTTTGTTTTTCATTTCAGCAAAATGAGCAAATTTGGAACAAATTCAGATTTTGCTGTATTATTGAAAGGTTTTTAGGAAAAAATAAAGCCAGAAAATCAATTTTTACGTACAATTTTGCTTTTTTAATTTCGGCACAATAAGAAAATTTGGATTTTGGAAATTTTGGATCATTCATAGGTTTGAAAAATAAAACCAGAAAATAATTTTTTAAGAATGATTTTGCACAGTTCCATCTTCAAGTAATTGATTACATTTTTTTTAAGTCTGAGCAGAACTGAGCAATTCGCATACAACTTTTGTTGATCAATAATACATGAATTGGACAACAAGTTGAATCGTGGTGCCCAAGTGCTTCACACTAAATTACTGCAACCATGCAAAGGACAAATCAAATTAGAAGGAAACAAAAGTAACGAGAAATTTTCTTATATTTCTTAGAAAAAACATACAAATAAATGAAATGCGCATGGCTATGAGACAATGGTGAGGGTATATGAGCTCAACTTCTGAGCCGATTAATTGAATACGAGATTGTTGCTTTCATTGGACCCAAGGCGTACCTACAATGGTAAAATCTCAAAAATCGCTCATTATGAACAACACTGATGCAAGATTAATAGGGAAATTTTAGGATTTTGACATGTATAAGGTGAACGTTTTCAGTAAAAATAAAGCCGAAAATCATTTTAACGTTGTAGGATACACGGTAGGATGAATAGCGATGGACAATTGTGAAACCATTAACATAAAGATTAGAATGTTGGACAACTGTAGGCTGGCAGTGATTAGCCAATGTCAATGTCTGCTCAGTTAATTGCTCATAGCGCTAAATCAAATAAAAGTGATTATGTGAAAAATAGGAATCGGTAATAGGATTGAAGCTTCACTAACTTCAGTTCTACCGAAAATCACAAAACTTTTCCATCAAATTAAAGCACTTTTGAATACCATGCATTGCGCATCTATTTAGTAACTTCTCAGTTCTTTCTTATAAAATAAAAAGCATGACACTTGATTTCAACGTTGTTTCAGTCAGAAACAACGACCAAGCAACTTTCAACCACCAGCCTGGCAAGAACACTTAACATAAACACGGTATGGTTGGCAACGATTTAGCAATCTAACAAAACAATCAGGTTGAGTAACTGCCAAATCGACACGATCCAACATTACGGATAGCAAATGTGCACTCGAGAGGATGTCGAAGCAAAATTATACCGTTTGGAATGTGAATTATAAGAAGATTCTGAAATGCACGAGTCTTAAGACTTCAGATTATGAAAGCATTTGCAGTTTCGACAAATTTTACAATTTCTTGCTTCTAAATATTTCTCAGCTGTCGAACAAGCTACACATCCTTAATGTTGGCACGAGTTGAGACGAGCCTGCAATTGCCACCCAGCACCGTGGCTGGTCATGGAATATAAACGATAGCATATTTTTAGTATAGACCATCTAATCTCGTAACACGAAAGTGGGCAATCAATAGCCCGAAAACAAATTTGTTTTTCCACACAAAAAAAATGTCAAAAAGATACCAAATTGCGGATCGTCAACATTACACGAACGTTTTTTATTAACGGTGCATTTTCCCTGCAAAAAATAAACTGGTGCGAGGTCAGAAAGAATACTACTAAGCAGCAAAAGCAAGCTTTAAGGAGAAAGAAACACCGATGCCCACAATGCTACAAGGCCCCGAGTGATAAACCCTGCAAATTTTGCGTTTAGTGAAAAAGTAGCCGCCTGAGCTATTACTGAAAATGATGACGATCGCTGATAATGGGTGCAAAAATCTGGACAGCGTGATGACATAATACTTTAACGTTACCATGAAGCAGTCTCTGCAGTGTATTTTTAAAAGTGAGCATGAATTTACCTCAGATTTATTCAGTATCAATATGATCTTACTTCAGACAGCTTTTGAAACCGCAGTTATTTTGCAGAATAATTTTTCTCAGAATCCAAATATACTGCGTGTATTGCGTGGGGACAATATTTTTAGGTCGAAAAAGTATTGGCATATTAGCATTGGCGTTACGATCGGTTAAAAAAATGCAAAACATCCTAACGCAAGCTTCGAAACAATATCACTGGCAGCATCTGCATTCACAACTTAGCGAAGTGGAAGAAATGAAGAGAACGCATGCCAGCAGCATCTATGATGCATTCTGAGCAACAGTTTCTGGCAACTTCCAGTATGTTGCCCAAACTTTCAAGCATCAAGTGGCAACAGTTTCATCTGACTTTCTTTTATGGATAGGAGGATGGTGATCCTACAGGAAAGGATGCGCTTCAATAAACCACCCCGAGGAACGATTTGCGGTAGCATTTTAAATTTGAGGACAGTATTTGCATTGCCAAGTTTAGGTAAAAGTGATGGAACTGGAGCAATAATAGACTACTATCAAAATGATGTTATATACAATGAAATTTATGTTATAACTTGCCTGGCTCAGTCACGCATTGCTGGGAATTTTGAAGCAAAAAACTTTTGCTTATATTTAACAGCACAAAAGACCCAATGAATAGGCTTGAAAGCAAAATAGAAAATAAGACGTAGACCGAGTTATATCAAAAGATGTATAATTTCGAGATTTCAACAAATTCAAAACAACGGCAAAATAAAGCTGGGATAAGCAACAACTGTGAACAGCCATTATGCGTGCCGCTAAGAAATCGTCCGTGGTGCATTTTTTTCTCTTAGCGGCGCCATCTATTGCGCATCCCAATTATGGATAGTCGAAATCACCAGTGCCAGGACCATTGATGCGGCATGAGTAAAAAATTCACATGGATGCGCAATATATGACGCCGTAATATACTGCAGGGCGGGCGATTTCAAAAAGCCATAACTGGGACACGCTAAACTTGACAGTGCAAACTTGATTCACAAAGCATAGCTTTCTTATGTCTGGCTACCAAGAGATTCGAGATTTCGTTCCTGTCTGGACACCACCGCCTTCGCAACTAGCTGGGTGACATTGAAAAGAAATTCGATTTAAGAGCGATTCCCACCTCAGCACTCAAGGCAGGGTCGCAGAGACAGTCTAAACGTGAAAAGGGTTACGTGGGGACCGTAAACTAAATTTGCAAATGATGTTTTGATTCAAAACAACGAAACTGAAAATAAAGATGTACTTTTTTGGAGTTTTTTCGCTGTTTTTCTCTCTCCTCGCCAGAAACGTGAGTTACAAGAAGAACAGAGTGTCCGACAACTCCGGGCTGTGATTCCTGTGTAGGGATTGACCGGTCAAAAACGCCAGTTTGTGGGCGTAGAGGCACGGAGCAGGAACACGAACGGTGCCCTAAAAGCAGACAAACGAGACTGTTAGCTCTAAACAAATGCGTAACAAAATGAATGTAACCAAGGTCAGATGACTTGACCAACCCAAGCAAACCAAAGATCCCACCACCATAAGAAGCAAGACTAGCTTAGTATTTCACTCACCGGCCAATTGAAGTACAAATGAGTGAGTTTGTATGTGAGGCGCTGCATGTGATCTGGCTGCAGACCGCTGGTGTCTGCAATCACATTGTAGGCAGTGGGGGCAACCGTGCCCTGGCGCACGCTCTGGGAAACCAAGAAGAAATCGTACCACTCGGGACGCGTGATCTCCGAATCTGCTACAGTTCCCGGCAACGGATTGTTGATATATCCATTCTTCTTCTCGAACAAGCGCGTGTTGATGCGCTTCGTGACAACGATAAAGGCCAACCGGGGGCTAATGAACAAGGAGGAAATTATTTTGTTAGAATAGAACCTCCCTCCATTGCCACTCGAAATGTTTGAATTCATGAAATTTAATATTTTACAAGAAAATTAAATATGAAACGCGTTAGGCGAACATCAGGATTTTGAACCCTGCTCTACTGGTTTAGTAATTTCCATTAAGTTCAAATTAAACCCTTACTTGTAGTTCCCGATTTGCTCGAAGCACTCGTAAACCTGCGCCAGCTCGAAGTCGCGGACGGCCTGGAGTTGCCCCTCGCCAACGCCGTCCCGGTAGATGAATACCCTTTCGGGCAGTGCCCCGTTCACGTCCCTGTATCTCATTAGGCCAGCTGTGATCACCAGAAAAACAACGATTAATTAACCACGTTTATCCACAATGTTAGTGCTGTAGTAGCCAAACTGGCAACTAAACGCTCACCTTTAAGGTTTGTAGTGAAACCGGCAATCATCTCTTCATGCGAGGTCTGGAAGGTAACAGCGCTGTAATACTTGGTGGCATGTGCGTTCAAACTGCAGCAAATCGCGCCAACAGAAACTCCCTTTTTCGACGAGTCGTGGTAGGAATCGTAGCCAACGATCATGATGTTCTTCAGCTAAACAGCAGCAGCAAAAAAGAACATGTCAATAGATCTTAATAGCACTTCCAATGACAGTAATGGCCCGCGTGTATTTGTCTCCAGTTTAACAGGTTTAAGTGTAATTTCATATTTCCAGTATATATATCCATCTTTTTTGTACATAAAATGAAATTTTTTGTATAGGTGTGGCCAGTTGGCGTGCAATTTTTTCACACTTTGACATTTAAGTGTCAAATATTTCATTTTTTCCCCCCACATTTTTAGACGCAGTATCTGATTTTTAATTCTTCTTTTTTTGGAATAATTTCAATAATGGCCAACGTATATTTTAGAATTGAGAACGCTGCAGGTAAATTTTTTACCAGAAATATAGCACAAATGATGAATTTTAGCTTGCTTTTCTAAAAATTGTATGGGTGTAAATATTAACATTTATGAGAATGCCGTAGGCCACACTTAAAAAAATTTCAACTGTGGCACACAGGCGTGCCACGGGTGAAATTTTTAGAATAAAAAACAGACCAGTAATGATAAATTTTAGCCAGTATCTGCTATGATTGGAATTTTTTCAAGAAAGTATAGGAACATTTGACAACCTGCACGTATTTCCTTCACCAAACCCAAAAAATTTCCCTCAATTTAAAATTTTTTTACAGGCCAGATTTAGAACATAGGGGTCAACATCAATTCAGGTTTGGAGGCCTCACATCAGAGCCTCTCAAAAGAATTTCATCAGTATCTTTTGGACCCTGGCATAGTGTTAAAAAAATTCACAACGATGCATTTCAAATATAATTCAATGATGGATTTTAGATAGTTTCTTTAAATGGAAATCAGTAGGCGAAATTTAGAAAAAACTAACGAAAATAACATTGAAGGTGCAATTTGTAGGACGTTTTTCACAAAAATAAATTTGAAATTAAAAATTTCCAGTATATTCCAGTCCAGTAAACACTTTAAATACATCCATTCTGTCAAGTATGCAAACTAACGAAAGCTACAACTGGAACTCACCGGCATTTCGACGCACCAAGCCGAACCTCCCATCTTGCAGTTCAGCTGGATTGCAACTTTCGTGGCTACGCTCATGTGCATTTGGGTTTTCATAATTGTCCTGCCTTGGATTACTTGGCTGGGTACTATAAGGAGAAAGGGGAGAAACGACAGTGTTCAAAACGAAGTTTGGAGCAAATTTAATACTACTGAGATGTAAACTGTTGCCAACCTGGCAGATCCAGACAACAGATCTTCTTGATTGCGTCATAACGATCTTTCCTGTTATTAGGCACGAAGCACATGACGAGCTGGACGCCGGGGCGGATGACTCTCTGCAGCATGTTGGTGTAGTCGTTGCTGCGGTCAGAGTGCAGAACCTCTCTGGAGGGCAGAAACAAAACAAATTAGTAATAGATCATCTGAGAAAGTGAAAACGCCACACCATTTATCGTATGATTTAATTCATAAAATTTGGATAAACAATAAGACGACAGGTAAGAAATCTGGTCGAGCTATTCGAAATTAACTCACACGGTTGGTCGGTTTATGTTGATTCCCATCGGGGGGCCCACTCTTGACAGCGCCATCAGAAAGTCGCTGGAGTTCTTCTGGTCCCGTTGAGTGGTGAGCACGACCCACTGGGTGATGCTCACGGGTTGCAGGAGTCTATTCGACCTCATGTCTCTGGACCAATCAGCTTGTTTCGGATCGTATCCGAACTGAAACAACGAAGAAAATCAGTAAGTTTCTGGTATGTGATCAACGCCTCTTTAGATAACAAGCATCCCCTCTTTAGACAATGAACTCACCGACTTGCCCTGTCCTTGGAAGATCTTTTCAGCTGGCAAGTTCCTGCCCTGGAAAGTGACCAGATTCTTCTCAAAGGACAACGACCAGCCCTCCATTTCTTCACGAATCTTGGCATTGCTAAGAACAGATGCCAAAAATAAAATCAACTCACGCCAAACACTGGCAGCAGCAAAAGATCGCCATGAATTGTCATCAGAATCAGAAGCGTTTGACATTACTCACCTTTGGATTCGCCCCATGAAACCGGTCAGGTTCCCAACACGGTCACTCGGGCCTACTTTGGTGTGGGTGGCAATATCTCGCATGATGGTGAAATTGTTTCTGGTTTCCTCGTTGATTCCTACGATGGAGGTTAAAACAGTCATTGAACATTACCAAACTCCTACGATCATGGCGAAATTATTTCTGCCAGTTTCCGAAGTTTTTGCTCACCAGTCATAACGCACACTTCTGGGACGAGCATGATCACACCCTGTCCCCTGGCCTCGTCTCTCTTCTTGGGACGGCTAACCAACATTGGTTGCTTGTAATCTGTCAAGGTGATGTTCCAGGTCTGCAAAGATAAATCGATGATCAATGCCACAATCATTGCAGGCACCGAAACATTTTTGCCCATAGCAGATCTGCATTACCGTTTTGCAGTACTCCACGAAGGAGATCTTCGTTCCGTCCTTCTTGTCGAATGTGCTTTGGGGGTTCAGGTCCCATTCGATGTCGTCGACGCGGTAGGTCTTGTTGTTGTACCGGGTCAGCACGATGCACCCGATCAACTCCTTGGTGGCCAAGTCTTTGTAGTCCCTTGCGTTGCGATTGTGGATGGCAATTAACTGATCGAGGACGGTGTCGCAACGGAGGACTTTGAACACGAGATCGGCGCACATCATGACGCTGGTTTCGTGCTGATGAATGGCAGTTGTGTAACCAGGCCACAGCTCCAAGCTATATTACATGAACAGGATGGAGTGTTAAGATTTAATCCTAGTTTCAATCCTAGACCAAGTAGAAAAAAATGCAAAAAAAAAACAAAAAACCACAGCATTCTTACTTGTGATGAGGAATGGATGAAGCACTGTGCATATCAAAGTAGTGCCGCTGAATTTGCTGCAAGTCCAAATGACGTAAATTCCTATAAGAAGAACGATGTTTCGTATTTGTTAATACAGGAATTTCTAGTTTATCAACAACGCCTCACTGAGGAACTTACTTGCGCATTTGGATGTTCATTATCTGTAGGATAATGGGATCGGTTGGCGGCAGCTCTCTAGTCAATTTCAAGTGGATTTTAATTTTATCCCCGCTGCTTTTCAGTTCGGAGAACAAGTCCATCTCCTGTAAAATAAAACCGGCACGTGCGTTTAATTTCACTTAGCAATGTAGTCGTCGAAATCCGACTACTGGAGACGTTACATAGAAACCTAATATGCCACTTCAAGTCAAGTACAATCCAAAGATTAACTAGACAGCAATAAAAAAAGGAATAAGACAGGAACTTACGTCTTGATCCAGTTTTTTGGTGCAGAAAAGAGCCATGCCATCGCATATATTTTCCCCGAGGGATTTTTTGTGTGCATTCACCAAGCCCCGCCGCACACGTGCACCTTCGATTTCAGGACTGAAGTCCACGTGGTAATGGTAGATTGCCCAGTTGGGCGTGGAGCGAACTTTGAAGTAATTGGCCATTAGAGTGGTTTTCTCGCCAGCTTTACCTGAAATGACGATTTAAACAAACAAGGTACAAGTTAAATCTGAAAGGAATTTAAAGTGCATTTTGGTAAGGCAACGCTCAACGTATTATAACAGTTGATTTAAGAATGAGCAGGCCCTAAAACAAGACAGTAACACAGAACATGCAATATAACTACAGCAAACCTTGCTTGTTGACACAAGTAGTTGGGCGTGTTTGAACCACATCGGAGTCTCCGCGGCCGCGCCACGCACCCCGACCACCACCCCTGGCCCCGTTGTCTCCAGCCCGCAAATTCATGCTCGAAACATCGGCGGCCAATACCGACGTTGATGGCTGCGATGGTCCTGCAACACCTGTAGCAGAGGAGGAAAAATGAGAATGTGATGTTAATCAATTCACGATGAAGCGTTAGAAGTAGTCCATTAATGCGTGTTATGTAAAGAGACCAGGAAAGACATGCTCGAAATATGAGATGAAAAGCAACATTACTAGCCAAACATACAATCGTGCACCTATGGTCGCAGAACGTTAATAGCAGATTTTGCAACAATTTCATAACACCAGAGGCAGATAAGAAGCACCGAACAATGCATGAACAGCTTGTTCTGCAGAAGCCTCGGCAAGATTACCTGTTAGGTAATGAATGTGGCCGAGAAAATGGTAAAAATGAAGGTAGCTACATCATAAATCACTACTCAACAAATTAAGCCAACATCATTCAGCAAACCCAAAGCTTACAGCACAGTCGAGCAAACAACGAGCAAAAGTGAATGCAAACTGGGGAACCTTGCCAAATCAACTCGTTACTAGCAATAAAAACAAACAAGACAAATAAACACACCCTCGCCAGGGTAGTCTGATGGCCGTGGGCGCTTTGCAAAAGATCCAGAGTCTGACCTAGCATACTTGCCAGGAGGTGCTCCGTCTGCCAAAAAAGATTTGAAAGAACAAAAAGTCAACAGTTGATCAGTATTCTGCATGGTTTAAAAGATCTGTTGTTTCTCCCTCTTACAGCACTTTTAACAAGTTTGCTACTATCTGCCGTAAATTTGGCTTTGGGTCACTGTACTGGATATCAGAAATTTGATCGAAATTTACCATTGAAATTTATTATCAATGCGTCTGGCAGTCAATAATTAGCCCAAAAATACAAGTATACAGGGCAATATTTTTCTCAATTACTAGCACTTAGGAAATTTGAACAATTAGTACAATTCACACATGCAAGCAATAAGTATTATCGGCATTGCGGCGAGGGTGGTTTGGCACATGATAAATGAACTGAATAATAACTCGCAATGAAATTATGCCTTATCCTAATGCACGAGTCCACACCACTTTTTTTAAAAACACTGGTATTTTAATAAACTATTTAGATTTGGATGATCAATGTAAACATCACGATATGAAAAACGCTCATAATCAAATGACATGATCATGTTGCGCATACACCCTTTTTAAGTTGGTGAGAACTTTTCAGTCATATCCTTGACATTTTACATGAAATTTCAAACAATATTAGACTACGATAATAGTACATATTTTAATTCTCGAGGCCTGAATCAAAATAACATGATGTAGGTAAAGATTTTAGAAAATCTAGATCACAAGTAATGAATTTTGATAAGTTGACAAGGTTTTGGTCTATGTTGCCATACAAAAGTTTGTTTAGTAGTAAAATTTAGGAACGCTGAAGGCAACATTTTTATAAATTCAAAATCACAAATAATGGATTTTACACTAACTATGAAAAATATTGAGAAGTAATAGCTAAGGGAATGCTGTAGCAATTCTTAATAAACAAGACCAAGCGTAACAGATTTAGCCCACGTGTCTAATATAAAATTTGCAATGAATTGTTAACTACAAAATAAGTTCTAAAACGATCAATTTTAGCCAACATTGTCATATATTAATGTAGGCATCAAATTAATGGTAAAAACGTATTTTACCAAATTGTCCCAGTCGTCCAGAATCAATCCCTCTACCCACTTCACACAATTTTTAGAGGTCTAGAAAATTCAGCCCCCATGCAGTACCTTGCCCAGAAACGCACAGCTCATCGAGCAGCGCTTCAACTGTTTTTGCACAAGTATTATTTTCATCTCAATACGATGCTAAAGGAAATTCAATACTTATTCCCAGCAAAGGGAAAGAAAATTAGACGAGCTAAAGAAATCAAGAGAAGGCAGCTTAAATTTTCCTGATAATTTTCATTGGTGAGAAGAGGGAGCACAATACTAATGTGACTCGATATAACAAACGTTACGACATACCTCCGGGGCGCGATGTCTCACCAGATGGCGCACCTCGAGCCACTCTTCCACCTGGTTGTGGTTGACGTTGCTGAAGTGATGAACAAGTCAAAGAAACTAGTTAGCAAATTTTAAAATTGGGATTTTTGCAGTACACCAAATTTTTACCTGCTGCTGCTGCTGCTCCGGCTGCTGCCCCGGACGACGCTCCTGCTGCTGACCAGGACGCCGCGCCGGATCGGGAGCCGTTGCCCTCGCTCTAGACCGGCCTCTAGCCCTGCCTCCTTGGTCTGCCATTAATCTAGAAGGAGAAAAATCTTGTTCGTGAGACCCATTTTAATAAATTTGACTTTAGAAAAATCCAGCACATTTACGAATCTTACAGCCTAAACCAGCTAATAATTCACTAGCCTATTGCAAACAATAATATGCACATAGAGGCAGGCACTGAATACAGGCATGTGGCCAGTTGGTATACAATTTTTCACATTTTCTCCCATGAAAATGTTAGAATTAGTTATGTCAAGAGCTATTACAGTGGTTCTCAATAGTAAGAACGTTGTCGTAATTTTTTTTACAAAACAATACCACAAATAGTGGATTGCAGCTTGTTTTCTAACAAATTGTATGGGTGTAAATATGAAAAATTGGTATTTAAGAGAATGTCGTAGGCGATTTTTTTAAATTCGACCAATAAAAATGGATTTTTTTTATGAAATTAACGACCTGAATGGAGGGGAATTCCTCAATTTTAAGATGGATTTAACGTGAAGTTCATTTCCAATGAATTGTTACCCAATTTTTCATATTTGATTTGCACAAAGCGGTATAGAATAAATTTTCGCATTTTTCACACTGGCTGCATATGCCTGTGTTCAAGAAATCCAGCACAATTACGAATCTGGTAGCTTATACCGACTAACATTTAACATACAAATGAAGTGAGAACAAAAAATATACCAATTTGAAAGGTGCCAGCATGAATGACTAATGTTTGAATTAGTTTTTAGAGCAGGTGCAACAACAAAACAATTGTTACCCTACAGAATCTACAAGTAGGCTATTCAATTTCCTCTAATGTCAACAAATATGTGACAAGAGGGGTGATGACTTCTAGGGTTACATTTAATGGTTCCTTCCATCAGTTGACCACCAAAAAAAAATACCTTCGTTTACTTTAGAGCCAACTGTCTTGATCCAAGACATACTGTAGGTGCAGAACAGACACTAGATCATAACCACTGAACCAATTTTCTTTATTAATGTTAATTGCATTTTTAAGACCACGTTTAGGTCCATTCCCAACTTCAACGGATTCTTACTTTCTCCGATTCCAACATGGAACAATAAACAGTTTGGCAGGTCGTTACTAAATTACCAGGGACAGGGGTCTTGGTCCTGGAGAGTTCGTTTGACAGTTGGCAGCAATTAAATTTGTAGCACGTGATAAAGGGGACTGTTGCCAGGGGTCATACATGTATGACCTGTCATTCCAGTGAAGGAATGTCCAGGGCGGTTAAATGGATTACACTTTTTAACAACTTTTATGCGTGTGACTTTCCCAATGTTCCAATCATTTAAGGAGCAAAAACTAAGCTGCAGGCTAGAAATTCCACCATTATTTAATGAATTCATGCTAACCCCACGTGTTAACAAAGGACAAGCCTTCTTCTACCCAAATCCACCAAATGTGCACATAGGCCTTGCATTACCACGTACACAGGTTTCAACCAGAAATGACATTTTCGATCTCCCAAACTTTTACAGGTACTTTTCCTGGAGTAAGTACGGGGTAAAGAACAGACATCTGAAAAACTTTAGATTTTCGTGCTAACCAATAAATAGCTTGGCCTGTGTAAAATTTGTTATCGACTTGTATTTCCCTAACTTTTCAAGGCCTGCTTTTTCATAAGGAAGCCAAAAGCTAACTTTGGAACAACCCAATGTACTAACTACCCTGTTGGGACACGTTTTTATTTTCTGCAATCATTCTGTGATACTGTTTTCACAGCTTTTCACAGGTGGTAATAATTTCATAAGTGTTCATGACCCATGCCAAACTATAAAAACAGTATCAAAAACGTGACCCAACAAGGTAGTAGTCTACATGTTTTTCGAGTGTTAGCTTTGGTGTGCCTTCAGTATAAAGGCGATTATGATCTATGCAAAATCATGAAAACAGGATGTTTGCAGAAAACAAAAACGTGTATCAACAGGATATTAACGACTCGTTGCAATTCCCTGCCTTTTTTTCCAGCCTTCCTGCCTGGCCTTTCCATTAGCAACGAATTTGTGTACTACCAAGTCTGGGCACGTTTTCTGCAAGCCTATCATACTGTTTCAATCGTTTTCTGTTGGCCTACGTTAAATTAAACCCCCGCCACATGGCGTCCCAGAAGCAGATTGTGGGGCTGGTAATACATTTCATAAATATTCATGATCCATGCCAAGACTCATACGCAAGTAAATAGTTATCAAGAATAAACTTATTTTATGAAAGTAATTGGAAAGAAAAGTAGCATTGAGTGATGTTAAATGGCAAGATGTTTTGCAATGACATTTAGACTGACACGTGTCAGGCCCTACACGAGGCCTAGGTCCTCGTGATGTCACCGCCGCCATCTTGTTGTTTTAAGCACGCGTTCCAGAACGCATTCAAAAACGTTCGAAATAGCTATCGGTGAATTCTTCAACGAAATTTCGCTAGTTTTTCGAGTCTTTCCACTCACAAATACAATTAATAGCGAGTGGAACACGTTTTAATGACGACAGGTGTAAATCCCCGTCAAACGGTGGTTTCAGGGTCGGACGCGCACGCGTACCAGGCTTAACAAAAACAAAGACTGGTACTAAGCCTAGCCCAACAGCACGACAAGGGTCGCGATAAAAGCAAAACACAATAGCACTATTGCAAAGCTAATTGTCAAATAAACGGCGTAAGCTACAAAGTTTAAATACACCACACAGGTAGTTTCCGCCTAGTACTGACAGACGCTCTACCGTTAGCCATTTTGTGCCGAGGGGACAGCGTTCAATTTGCCGTTTGTTTTTCGCGCAAACCGCGAAGTAATTAACATGCGTCCAAGCCCGATATTGATTCAAATGCTCGTTAAATTGGCAAAGGAAATAACTGAGAACTTACCCAAATTATTCTTTATCGTTGGTACAAGCCGTTGGCGCGCTCGTTATCTACTTGTCGCACTCGAATTCATGAACTGGCAAAAATCTTCGAAATGAAGGAGGAGTCTAAAGAATGGACAGTTCGAAGGCGCGAATTCTAGACCAATCAGAACAGAGAGCGGCGGCGCTGCCTACCGGTGGCCGAAATCGGGCACCCGCTTTGAATACTTAACGACCGCTAGGGCGCGCTGGAAACATGGGGAAATTTTACCTACACTTATCACAGAAAAGTGAACATTTCATGGCTCATGCTGTAAATCTGAGACAAAAATTACCCCGGCAACTTTATTCAACCTTCAACAGACCGAACAGAGTTTTCACAGATTTGGTAAGATAATTTCCTGACTCTCCCGGGTTGAAATTTTATTATCCCCTGACTTTCCCAAGTGGAAATTTTCATTTTCCCCTGGCTGAAATTGTTATTTTACCTGACCTTATTTCCCCCCATCATCCAATAGATTTCAAGAAGCTGTTATTGAATATAAATTATGCTTTTACTCAATATGATCATTGATTAGGACGATACAATCATAACGATTGATTAGGACATTATAAGTTTGGAGGTTTTTGTTTGGCAAATATCGACATTCTGGACTGGAATTATAACTGAAACTTGGGAAATCACCTAGCTGATGGTCGGAAAGTATTCAAAATCTCCAGAATGTTCCCAGTCATGCAATAACAAATCCCCTGACTTTCCCAGGTGCTGGGGAATCCCGATTCAACATCTCTTTGAAGTTTGTCACTGCTATCTACTGTACATTTCTCAGGATGTAAAACGAGATGGCTGTTATGTTTACTTTCGATTATGTTTAGTTTCATTAAAATTCATAATTTGCTAAATGTTCTTCTTGCAGCATTCCACTTGGTAAAATGATCTCCATAAAGTACTGGAAATTAATTATCCAGAACTAAACCTTGACTTCTCAACTCTTATAGGCGCCATGTTGGCTCCAGCAGTCCACATAAAGGACATAAAATTAATTATCCAGAACTAAACCTTGATTTCTCAAATGCAATGTTGATTCCATTATAGGCTTATATAATGCAGATTCCAAGAATTGCTTCCGATGTTAATTTCGACGTTTGCCATTCATTGTGACATTCACAATTTTGAGCTCAGCTTACAAGTCCAAAACATGGCCATGACAAAAACGAGGCTAGGAGTGGATTCCATTTCTTGTAGAACGATATCGTCCGTTCTACATGAAATGGAATCCATCAAATCCGCTTTCAAATGTCGTGTTATAGATTTAAAAGGTCTGCTGCGTACCTTGCTGTGTCTTGAATTGCAAGCGTTACTCGTATTTTAAACAACAATTGCGTTGATGTCACTGATATACATGTATATCGAAAAACAAAAAACGAATACAACACGTCTTCAGTAGTTTCCGCAGCCAGATGGCGCTAGAAGCACGTTGAATTTGTTACATGGTGCGTCAAAAATAACCAATGAAAAGGTTGAGAAAAAATCATGCAAAAAAATTAATTAAAACAATTAAATTATCCCATGGCCAACAGATTTTAAAAATCACTACACTATAAATTACTTCTTGTAGAAACGTGCCCCAACAAAGTAGCAGAATAGCAAAACCAATGATAAAATTAATAATTCTAATTAAATTTGCACCAAATTTATTCGTATATCAAGTGCAAAGGTTACGATATGTTGGCCTACCGTACAAACGAGTAGAAAAACTACCAACTACAAACGCCACCTGTTTAACGCGTAGGAGCGCCTTTTCACACACAAAAAAAAATTAAATGCATTTTTTTTACAAAATAATATGCGGAGGAAAAATTGCAAAGATTTATGCATTTGGTGGGAACTGCGGGCAAATCGCTGGTGTAGACTCGGGTAAAAAGCACATTGGGCACTACATATGATTGCATTAAAATGGTGATTTCGCAAAATAATTAATCGTCCAATAACCGTGCATTAAGATCAGCCATCAAATCGATCTTGTGCATTTTTGGTCTCATAAACCACCTTTGGGATATCTTTGAGCTTTTCACGAACCATTGACAGGATACCACTGCCCTGTATAATTTTTCTGTGACAGAAGTTGGACAAACCCCCAAGTTTGAGAGAAAACGTTTACAACAACGCAAATTGGTAAAGCTAACTCGTGGTGGAAAAGAGCAATTTCCAATCACGGTGTACAGGCACACCCCACTCGTACATCAGGTTACTCAAAAAGAACCATTGATTTTATAGTTTTTAAATAAGTGTTCGAGTTTTCGCTTTGTCTGCAGTTCAGGCAACTATGCATGAAATGGTTTCCAATTCACAAAATCACAGAAAACACACTGATTCTGAAAATAATTCAAAAATAACTGATTGGAAGGTCAAAAAACAAGTAGCATCACGTTGCTAAACTGACATAGAGGCTGGGCAGCCAACATATATACTGGGTTTATTGGCCATTGGATTGCCCATGGTCAATTACCCATAAAACAATCATCGACTTCATTTTACATTTCGGTAATAAGGGACAAAATGTCCTCCACAGTTATTCTGCCTCAACTGGTATTATTACATGTACCTTTAATTTTACCTCTATTTTTAACAAAAAACGATAAGCAAATTATGCAACAGCAGCATGTTTTCGTGTGGATCATTGACAACACTTGCTTCCAGTGATTTTGTGGGTCAGCAACCTATCTCAGGGAAGAGACTGCGTAGATGCTAGGAATATGTCAACTCCAGCTTACAACATGCTTTAGCGATAGGGGGGTCATAACTAAAACCCGATTGCGGGCACATTCTGCAGCAAACATGTGTCAAGCCAGGGAAGCTTCGGTCCTACATTTTGGCAAATCTTCGTCCAAGATTTATCAGGTCATTTCTTGCCAGCAATGGACCCTTAAAAAATTGGGAGAATGTAATATCACAGATAATTCGAAGATTAATTTCATGGTCAAATGGGGCGACTTTTAGCAATGGCAGAGGAGGTTGCGCATTCCGACCTACACATCAGAAGTATTTGGGTGATAGAGTTGAAATTTCCTTTCGTGAACTCAATGACCAGCTTTGCTCTGAAAGATATTGTAAAGCGAGTGATCTAGTCTAACTTAATGCAAGGCTATATTGTCAAATCTACAGTTTGTCAATTTGCCAGAGCATTCAAATGTGAGCTGCTGCTTGTAAGTTAGGTGATGCGGCCGGACTTAGACGGTGATGACCACCAACCAATAACTCGTCAAAACAGCTGCGAACGAACACGATTTAAAAAAAACGATGATGGGATTTCGTATGGAACTTGCAAGCACACCCTAAAACGCCAACCAGGGATGGTATTCCAAGGATTCCTTGCTACGATCCCCGTAGTCGTAGAGCAGCTCGTCGCCGCTCTCGATGTCTTGTTTGGCTACCAAAATGAGTCGAGGGACGTCGTCCAAGGTGAAAGACTTCGTGACCAAGTTTCCATTACGGCTGTGATTGATGAGGCGGCCCAGCCGTCCCGATTCAGCCGTCGCGTCAACGCTGAAGAAGAAACCAAAAAGTCGGACATGTTTAAAACGTGACAAAATTCAACATGATAACATCATGGTGATAATATTTAGTAATAGTAAGGAAACAGCATAGGCGAAATTGTTTTTGGAACACTAAATCTCAAATGTTAGGTTGTTAGTCAACATATCCCAATGATGGAATTTATGAACATTTCTTTGAATCATGGATTTAAGGTTTATTTTCCTTGAAATGGTAGTTTTTTTTTGGAAATAAAAATAATGAAAGAAATTTTCGAAGGATTTTTTTATATAATAACAAAGGCAACACTGACGACAATTTTAATTTTTTAAAAGTACAGCATATCACCAATAAGGCATAAAATAAAATTAATTTAGGAGCACTCTAAAGGCACTTTTTGGAAAACTTAATCACAAATGTTAAATTTTAGGGGAATGTTAGGTCTGATTATCGGGCCAGTCATTCGAGGGTGTCAATCCCAAAAAAGAATTCAGTTGGAATTGAAATTGAATTTGACTAATTGGTGTGCCCATGTGCATATGGCTACCAAAACCTGCTAAACAGATTTAGGTAGTCATTTGCGGATGCGCACACCAATTAGTCAAATTCAATTTCAATTCCAACTCAATTCCTTTTTGGGATTGACACCCCCTATTTTCCTGCTCATTTATCTGAATTGTAACGAGAAAACACAAAATAAAATTTTGATGCTGAAAAATTCCAGTGTTGAATTCAAAATTTCTCGAGTTTTCCAAGTTGGTAGTCACCATGTTTAAGACAATCTTTTTTTTTTAAAGAAATAAAGGTTTTAAGAAATAATCAACACTGCAGCGTTTACTCACCAATACCTCCGGTTATTATGAATGAAATAATACATGTAACAGCCAGTGTTTTGGTCCTGGGCGTAAATCTTTTCACGGTGCTTCGCCTCACCGTAATCTATCAGATCACCTGAATATTCCACTACGAACTCGCCCTTTTTGAACGTCCTCGTGGAAACGACTCCTCTTCCTTTACCGAAAATCTGCTCCACCTTTGGATTAGACAAATATTTTGTAAGACGATTGGATCTTTTTCAAAAATAATTTCCAATTCATAACTTTTTCATCTAAGACTATTTCTAATGCATAAAAATATGTTCCACTATATTTACCCTGAGCCCTTCCTCTTTGCCAGAAAGAAGAATCTCCGTGACCTTATTTTGTTTCTCCTTCTGTCAGAAATAGGAAATAAAAGACTCAAGTTACCGATAATGAACACAAGAAGAATATTCAGTGAAAGAAACAACATGAAATTACCATTAATAGAGTCTGCGTTTGCCTGCAGCTTCTCCTTATTGGAAAATACTCTGTAAGCTGTCGATTTTTGCCTGGAGAAATCTTAATCCTGCTAAGAAATGTCAGGTACGTCATTATAGGTAAGAAAAATTGTTTTGACATTATTAGCTATTGGCTGCTATTGAAGTTTGTAATAGGCTAACATAATACCATTCTTAGAGTAAAGCCAATAAAGTGTACAGATTTTGGATCAATTTCCTCAGAATGCTACTAGCAAAGATTAAACTGAACGAAAGATTCAACCAACCATCCTAACTATCGACGAAAACATAGAAACAAACCTCCGAACTCCAGCAGTTGATTTATTAACTTTTCTTTTGGATCGACTAGCTGGTTTTATGGGAGTGGAAACAACTGCTGCTGGGGACTTTCTTGTTATCATCAACCTGGAATTCTGATCGGAACTATTGACACCGCTACTGGAATTGGTCTTCAAGACAGACGACGATTTGTCTAAAGAAATATGAAATTGGAAAAATTTACAACGAGAAAAATCGGAACGAAAGGACAGCACAAGAGTCATCATACATATTATATAATTAATTAGTAAGGGCTAGGAGCCCTTACGAACGTGGTTACTTAGAACTAACTTGGAAAGCAAATATTAACTAACCTCACACTAGAACTTGCAATATGTTTAAATGCAGCCTCAAAGCCACCTTCAACCAAAAATTTTAATTTAAGTTGTGCATGGAAACATGTTTTAAGAAGTGAATTTTAGAAATTTTATTTGAGACCTGGCAATGTGATGGTTTGATTCAAGTGAATTCTCTCAAGTATATTTTAGGCAAGTTAGACTTTAATTTTGATATATAAACATAATAAAAGTTTAGGCAACATAGATTTTAGATATTCGCATTGTTATTGAAATGATTACATAAAGATAATCAGAATTTACCTCGAAGCTGAAGCTGCACTGGTTTCTCAGGCTCCCGTAATGGGCTTTGGGCCTCCAATTTTATCGTTGGTTTTGACTCCTCAGCACATGGTGTACAACCATTGATAATTTTATCTTTCGCATCGCCATTCTGCAAGAAAATAATAATTGAATAAGTTGCATCATAAGGCTAAATTTAAAACCATAAATTATTACTTTAAAAAATGATTATTTTTAAAAATCTGATCTACTTTAGGATATAAAATGTTTTGCCAAGTTTATACCTGGATGATTCCATTTTTGATCCTAAACTTGCTAACTTTTGGACCAGCCGGAAGGGCGTGCAGCGTCAGTTGCACAGGAGCATGTGGCAGCTTAAGCTTTATTGTACCTAAAGAAATAAAACAGCAAAAGTTCGAGATTATAACCAACTGTGGAAACAACGTATTTCTTTCCTTACAATATTATATCATTTCAATGCAATGTCCCTTAGCTCAAAATAGTAACAAGACTAAAATGAAGGAAAGGTGAACACAGGAAAATCACAATGAATTCATTGTTTTGCACTATAGGCCTATCACATATTTAAAGTGGTGAATTTTAAGAAGCATCTCTCGACACAGTGTGATCAAAGAAACATTTCGCAGAGCATTTTGCATCTTTGTCTGTAGGCCTACACCATTATGGCAACAGATAGAAGTTACGGTGTGGGTGGTAATTTTTCGAGTGGAAACGATACACATATTTTCGGGCAACAAAAGAGCAAAGAAAACAGTGATTATACAACAATTTCTAAAAATAGCTCAAAATACAACAATAATTTGGTTAAAAAATTATTTTCGTAATTTTCGGAAGATTTTTGACAAATTAAAATTCAATATACCGAAATGTAAGCATTTCTTCATGTTGTTATACGTTATCAAACCGTTTTTATTTGTTCGACAAGAATTTTTAAAACGATCATGCAGATATGATATCAGAGTGAGATATTAATATAGTAGACAAATTCGAAAATGAACTAGGGTTCAAAGAGGACAAAACGAGGATTCACAAACGTTTACTGTCAAATTTCACTGGAATTTTATTATCATCACTATCACATTTTCCATTGACCAATACATAGTATAAAAGAACCTACCCTTCAACATACTGTTTTTAATCAATATGACGCCAAGTAGGACAACAACTATTGAATTTCAAATTTGGATTTCTAAGTTGTAGAGGCCTACTAAGATGCTAGAAAAATTAATTTGGCAAATTTCAACATTGTTATTACTAACAGTTGTATGAGATTTTCCTTCATTGTGCAAAGGACAACTTTACCTAGAAAGCATGGTAGGCCTACACGCTATAAGCGATATAGCCTATCAGGGTTCCCACAGCTTTAGTAACATAAAATCCCCTGACTTTCCCAGGTTTTCCAGCTTTAACATTTTCCCCCCAAGGCTTTTCGTTTTCCTATCAACCAATATAAAATAAAAAGTTAAAATAATATAATATAAATATTGTTTTTAATCAATATGGCCATGACTTTGAATAATAAAGGAATCAAAGATTTACTCTTTAATTTTGAGTACTCATATGCTCGGAATTTATTTAAATTTGGCAAATTTTGATATTGTCATAAAGCCAAATACATGTACAAGGAACTAATCTGCCATATTAAAGTTTTCTTTCATTGCACAAAGGACAAATTCACATAAAAACCACAGTACACTCTATAATCGATATGTGAAAACACTTCTGAATTGAAATTATAATTAAGTTAGGAAATCCCCTGACTTTTTGAAAATTTTGCAAAATTCCCGATTTTCCCTGACTTTTCCTGGCTTCTCAGGATTCCCAGGTTAGCCTATAGTGTAGAAATTGTATTTTCCCCTGACCATTGCCTAGGACGATAATTATTGAATTTGCATAATAAAGGAATTCACATAACAACAAGATTAGGAAATCCCCAGACTTTTTGAATTTTTTTTTTCAAATTCCGCTGATTTTTCCAGGATTTGTGGGAACCCTGATGGATTAGCAAATGCATCCTATTAAATTTCTCTGGAGTTTTATTACCATCACTATACCGCACTACCAGTATCATCATTACTCATTTTTCAGTTTTTCTTGTGTTGATGCAAACACAGGAAGTACAGTTTGCGGGCGATTTCAGACGAGAATTTTATTATTGGGCACTGCACCAGCCTCTCATCGCTAGGATCCAGAAAATACATCGAATCGCAAGTTGACGAAACATCAACGGTGGATTCCATCACCATCATTATATACCCATTTCGCATTTTTATCTGTGTGTAAACACAGGAAACGTTTGCTGTGGGGGAGGGGGGTTTCATGGCCTCGCCATGTTTGCCACTTCCGATTCCGTTCAGACCTTGTAAAATCGCCTCGACATTCACCTTTTCGCCCATTTTTTGGGCAGCGAAACCACACAGCAAACAACCCACAAAACAAAAAAAAATGACTATCCAAACAAACCTGACCCTCGTAGACAACAGCAGATTGACATCTGCCTCATTTGCATTTCCCCCACCCCGAGAAGTGGACCATCACCTTCAAATAAGCACGAAATCGTAATAGGAAAAGTCGATAGGGGAAAATACAGCTTAGAAACAGCCGAAATCAGGCAAAATACGACAGATTGGGGATGAGAAAAAACACAAGATGGAAAGTGAAAAGAAAATGGAATGTGTGGAAAAAGCGACCATGGCTTACCTTTGGCCATATTGGTCACGATCACTGGGGGCTGATTTCGCTCGGGGAGAATCAGAAGATGGCAGGAAAATGGCACGTCCACATCAACTTGGCAGCATTTAGGCTTTCGGCTGAATTCGTTGATAACACTCGCCATCGGCGAATTAATTCATGGCGAAAAATTCACGAAAATCAAGCAACGAAAAGCATGGTGGACCTCGAAACCAAGGAATGCAACCGTCGTTTCATTCGAACGAGCCAAGGCGGACGCTGATTGGCCAGCCAGGCCTTTCGCGCCCAAAACCGATACGACGGTGGCTACATCCGGAGGCTTCCGGCCACAACACACGAGTGCGCCGTAAAAGCAAAGAGCCTATACTAAATAGGCTCTTTGGTAAAAGCACGGTGGCACTTCAGGGCCATTGGAACGAAACAGATACAGCGATTGCTAGGGTGGGACTTTCGGGTAGTGAAAGCAGGAAATCGAGCGAGATGGGATCGATCAAATATTATACTATCAAAAAAACGCGATTTTCAGGATTTCAAAAATTCGGATTTTAGACCGACCCCCGAAGTGAGTGACCATGCTTCATGGAGGGAAGTGAAATGACGGGGTAGTAAATCTTGGTGTAAAATAGGGAATTTTAAATGAAAAAACAATTTTCAATGGAAATTCAGGGAATTTGAAAGGAAATATCAGAAATTTGAAAGAAAGCGGATTTCCAGGAAAAATCATGAAAATAGTGAAAAATCAGGGAGTTTGAAATGAAAAATCAAGGAATTTGAAATCAAAAGGCAGTTAATTTTCATGGGAAAATCAGGGAATTTTAAATGAAAAGTTTTCAAGGGAAATTTCAGGGAAATTTAAATGAAAAGGCAGTTTTCAAAGGAAAATCAGGGAATTTTAAATGAAAAGGCAGTTTCAAAGGGAAATTTCAGGGAATTTTAAGTGAAACAGCAGTTTTCGAGGGAAAATCAGAGAATTTGAATTAAAATAAAAAAAAATTTGAAATGAAAAGGAAGTTGTCAAGGCAAAATCACGGAATTTGAATGAAAAAATAAGAAAATTTGAAGTGAAAAGGGGAAAAGCAACGAATTTGAAAGGAAAAATTAGGGGTTTTGGCATTCATCAATAAGAACAGAGCAGGGAAATTTCAACGTTCGCTCATCATTTTCAACCCACCCAACACAATCACTGACAAAAAATTCTCGAAATTGAGCAAACTTTTTCAGACAATTAGATTAAAAATGACGAATTGTAGCTTCCGTATGTTTTAGCCCGCATTTTCAAAAAAAAAAAAGCTTTAGTTTTCTCATATTAGTCTTTTTTAAAACTGCCATTTTGGACAGCTAATGCGGACCCTACATGGTTTCTGCCATCATTATAATTCAGAGTGGAACGTATGGAGTGCGAGTGCTACGTCGCACGCCTTGAAATCAAGGAGTACAAGTTTTCATTTAAAAAAAAAATTAAATTATTTTCTCGAATTCGGGTTCAGGGATGGCGATACAGAGAACAAAATGCTGAAAGCTAATCGCGCTTTAATACACTGAAGATCGTTCGCGACGCACTTGGTTATATTTGACTGGCGATCAGAAGACGTTGTGGTCAGTGGCAGCCCGGGAGATCGCCGCTTGGACTTGCGACCGCGACTCAAAAGGACGCGTCACAAGCGATCACAAAACACGCCACTAGCCGAGCACAAAAAACAGACGCATCATACGGTTTTTTCTTAAAAAAAGCTAATGACGTGTGTTCGAAACTCGTTTCAGTCGGGGTAGGAGCAATTTACAAGTCATTTCAAAAGAAAAAAGAAAAACACTGATCCCTTTAAGTAACATAACGCAAAGAAGAGCTTGTGCGCAGACTCAATTGAGATGTCAATTTGCGCCATCTACCTGAAGCGCCTTAGCTTTTCCTGCCATTTTCGTCGACCAAGTCCACAGATGGCGCTGTAGATGGGCGTAGGTGGCGCCATCTGTGAGCTTCGACAAGAGGTAACCATCGAGGGCCTCGCGCTTTAGGTAGATGGCGCTCCATGACTCCTGGTCGAGCGTACAAAGGATAACTTCAGTGCCGCAACAATAAATTCCTATCCGTATTTTGTTATCCACTTATATTATTTCAAGTCTAATATATTTTTATCTGCAAATATAATCGTAAATCAACGTCATCGGGGACAACACGAGTAACTAGATTTCAACGGGAGGTTCGTGTCGGCGGACAAAGGTCGAGAACCGCGGAGGGTATCGAGGAAATAAATACTGGACTGAACAATTAATGATAATAATAAGAATAATCAAAGTTTCAAAATATACATTTGAGAAAGACGACCCTCAACGGATAAATTAAACGTTTAGAAAGACTGCAACAAATGGGACACGAGGGCCTTAAATTCTTCCGTGGATTTGTCGGGGCAGGTGGGAAGAGGAACATCATTCGCGAAGGGAGGAAACGAACCCTCACAAACATGCTACGGTAAAACTGAAATTCACTTGTGCTTCATGATGTATTATAAAAAGTTCATTAAACCCTATGGAAGCATTATATGTTCTGCACTTCTACAACAGTGTGCAGAAAGATTATCAATTTTTGAAAATTATTCAGAAGATAGGGACGAGGGAATTTCAAGTTGGATTTTACCATCGCAAGTGAGGTGCTCGGAGTCCTCCCTCGCAACTAACTGGAAAGTATAACTACGAGTCCATTATCATTCAACGCCAAACCCGTTTGGTGGAGCATCCACGAGTGAGTTCACTTCGGACGAAGTGTGCTTCGAACCTCGAACCGTGGCTGTCTGGGTATTCGCCAACCGCGAGCCGGACAGCGGAGGGTCAGAAAGACTCTGTGTAGGTTTTCGTAGCATCCTGCGCCAACACGTTGACCAGCTGTCCGTAACAATTCATTGGAATCACAGAACCTGAAAGATATAAAAAAAATATAAATGTGGAGAGGAATTTCACGAGAAGTCAAATTAAACGTTTTTCCACTTCCGGAAAAGTGCACCTTTTTATAATTAAAAAACGAAAAAAAAAAATAAAAAAAAAAATAAATATTAAGATATTCATCAACTCCCCTTTTTCAAAAACCACAAAACAGTAATTATCAGGCCTAAAGGGATTACTGACAAGTATTAGTATCAGTATTTAAGCTCAGTTTCACCGTGAACATTGTTGGGAGACGCACAAAATTTCCATGAGCCATAATAATATTTCCATGATAAAATTTCCATGAGCCAAAATAATTGGACAAACAAGTGGGTCTTGCAAGTACGTGTACGTGTAAGGAGCACAGTACTGATAGATTGCTGTTCCATTCAAATTACTGATGATTATCTGAATTACCCATGTAGCATCCACAGTCAGTGTTACTGTTAATGTTTTGATACAGGCAGCAGCATTGACAATATTCGTCAGTAATCCTAAAATTCGGAGAATCATCAGTTCTCTGAATATAGCATCAATCCATCAGTGCTGCACCCATTACACGATCAGTTTTGCTGTCCGTATTAATTGAAATTTACAGCAGTATTGATCGTGTAGGTGATTGTGTATGATAATCTTGTTGTCAGTATCGAGGTAATGACAGTAACACAGACAGTCAAGGACCCATTTGACAAAATCCAGTGTGGGATTCGAGCAGTTTGACATGAATCGTCAATGCTGGGGCAATACTGATGGTATATATTGAATAGCACCCATACACTGTCAGTATCATTGTACATATCAGAATACTGATATTCAGTTATCGGGATTCACCATCAATCAATCGGCCCCACCTTTCACACGCTCAGTTTCACCGCCAACGGTTGTTGAAATTGAAAATATTACTGACCACACTGAGCAGTAATGACTACTCACCCACAATCCTCAAACCGTCCTCCGTACGTAGCCGTATCACCTGCATCTTAGCGGAGCTGCCTCCGGGCATGGAGGTCATCACACTCTCCACCTTGGACCAAACGCTAAGCACTGAACCACTCAAAATGTGGTACAGCTTTCGCCTCACCCCCACGTCGCAAGGAAGACCCACTGCGATTTTCCGACAAGAGCCGCGCCTGTGAAAACGATTCATTTATTAAGAGCCGCGTATACCTAGAGTTGGCTTTGGATGTCGAGGCAGGGGAGCATCTTACCAGTAGGCATGGTTGCAGGTTATGCTGGCGCTTTCGAACTGCTCCTGCCAATGGGGTTCGGCTAAATCTGGAATAACCTAAAGCAAAGAAAACGAGAGCGAGTTTACATAGTGCTTGATCGACAACCAACTGCGCAGATTTTCTGCTGCAACAGCTAACGATATTCGATTTGGCGGATGTTTAGCGTACCTTTTTGTACTTCCGTCTAATTTCTTCGAGCGACTCCTGTCGCAGCTGAAGACCCGTATTTGGACGATAGATACTGTACATCTTCTCCCCCCTCTCCTTCTTCTCCTTTTTGCGACTCACCGTCGCGTTGCTCACAGCCAAAATGCTCGTATGTCTACCGTTGCGGGTCTGCGAGCGAAACGAAAGCAATTAGAAGACATACAGCAGGGTGTCTACTGAACCGTAATTTAAATTGCCCAGTATACCAGTGTCGTACCCAAGGGGGAGGCTGAGGGGGCTGCAGGCCCTCCCAAAATTTTCACTTTTTGGTAGTAATTTTCTCTACACAAAAAAAAATTCCGAAATTTTTTCATAGGAGATGTGGTTCAGCACCCCCCGAATAAAATCCTGCGTACGGCACTGCAGTATACAGTAGAACCCCGGTTAACTGACACTCGATAATCCGACAATTTGCTTAAGCGAATTGGCACATTTTTCATGGCTAAATCAACAAATGTTATTAAGCTACGCTCAGTTGTATAATCTTTTCAAAGTATTTATTCCGCTTTTTACTGAGGTTCTACTGTATTCCAGAATTTTCTAGTACATATATTCATTTTTTCCAACATAATTCTACGAAAAGTTCAGGCAATTTTAGAAAAAAACCTGCCGAAAACAATGGACTTTAGCTCCTGTCTATTTTATGAAAAAATAAATTATTAAGATTAAGGGAATGTGTAGACGAAATTTTTGAAAAACCCAACCGAAAATAATGGATTGTGGGTATTTTCCAGGATTTTCAGCACAGAAGACACCCTGTAAAGGCGAGCCTCTCCATTGTCACCATCGAGGGACTGGTGTGTAAATCGAATCAAATAGTGTCAAATCAGTTGTTTTTAGCGTGCCATTTTTATGCTTTTATATCTCAGTCAAATACAAAATATTTCAAATTTTTCTTTTCCAGTCAACGAAAACATTATTATTATTAGATATATTCCTTGAAGCATAAAAAACTGCACGATAAAAAACAACACCCAACAAAGATCAGTAAAAAAGCTTACTTCTAACGTAATGTAAAACCCTTCGTCGTTGCCGACCAATTCTGTCCAGATATCCTGGGCTTGAGACCACGACATGCCCCTTTCCACGCTGACCTGAAAGTGGACGAATGACAATTTTACCGAGCTCTAACTAAGCTTAAGTGGTGTAAGGAGGGCTAAAAGACGGGAATTGTGAACGTACCGTGTGCAGCTCGAGCTTCGCCGTACCAGTAGCGTGCTTAATAATAAAGTTATCACATTTAAGTCGCTTAACTTGGTCCCCACCAGCTCCGAGATCTGAAACAACACGATGTCGGTTCAAAAACGCCATTCGTTAGGGGAGAAAATGCGACCCTTGACCGAAATGAAAAAGATTTACTCGCCTAATATGCCCAAATCGAATCTTCCAGCCCGTTTCGCCTGCGTTACGATGGCGGCGTGCGTGTCAGAAAAGTACTTGAAAAGGCGGTTCTGGAGCTCGACGCGCATTCCCAGAATGCGATTTAAAAACTTACTCATGTTGTTAAAATCTGAAAAGGAGGAGAGCGAGCAAACCAGGTTTCAAACACAGTTTAGATCCATCCACTTCAGCAATTCGTTCCCGACCCAATGATCTTACCTTTGTCTAAGTTAAATAGGTAAGGGTTATGTTCATCTTGAGCAACCAGGCCTACACCGATCAGAGCTTGCTGGATATCTGCAATCGGCATAAAGTGGAAACGTTGTAAACAACATACACACAATCATTTGGTTATGTTCGGGTAAACTAATCAAGCCTTCCAATACACACCACTAAAAAAGTCGCCCTTGTAATCTTTGGGTGGAGGGACTATGGGCGCTTCCATCCTGACCACGGATTTCATAACAGTATCGAGTGCGGCACGTCCGTACTTATTATCGATGTTGAACTGGCTGAGATCCCTGCTTTCGGTCGCTCGCCGATCACCATGCGTCAAAGCTCCCTTTGAAGAAAAACTCCCATTGTTACAACACGAATTACAACCCACAGCGTGTGCCGAATCAGCGGCAAGCGATAAGAACCTACCAGGCTTTCCAACCGTTTGGCAACTATCGAGGCGAATCTCCTCTCTCCTGCCAGATCTGATATCAGGAAAAGGTATTCGGGGGCGTTCACCTGATTGGACCTGTGCGTGCGTCCTTAAAGCCAAAAAAAGCAACCATTAGCATCGTTACGCAAGGTAGTTCAAACCAAACCCAGAACGAGTTAAAATGAAAACTGACCAAACTGTTGGATGGCCTTGTCGGCGCTCCAGGGCAGCTCCAAGGTGATGTGGACGCGGCGAAGCTGGTTCTGAGCTCGGCGGTCAGCCTGGAGAGAAATGCCGGAGCTCGCCGCCTCCGATATTATAGCTATGTGCTGTGAATGGAATAAGCAGAGAATAACCAAAATAAGATTCCCGGTGGTATTGTGTTTTGATGAGCTCGCGATTTCCCTGACAAATTATATGAAATTTTACTCAATATTAGACTAATATTGACTCTCAAGCCCCGAATCGAATTTTAACATGCCCACAGCGGACGTTATTAAAATTTATAGATCACAAATAATGTATTTTTAATAATGATTATTTAACGGAATAAATAGTTAAATTAATAGCAAAGTTAATATAATGGTCAATTATTTGAAGAAATTCAGCTAGGTCTTAAATCTATGGCGTTTTTCAAAAAATGTGTTTAGTACCAGTAATGATAAGGTGTCTATTGGATTTGATATTGCAAATTCCATGACTTTTCAATGTCTTCAAAACTGTTTCAATGCCTATCAGAATAGGGGACTACTGAAATTTAAGTCATCCTTAAATAGTGCTTTTCTGAAAAATTCTCTATCACAATAACGACATGATCATTGGTCAAAAAGTGCTGAAGAAATTTTCTTGCAAAACTGGACCAATCAAAGGCAAAAATTCCTTGATGAAAATTTCATGACTTTTCCATGTCCGGAAGACGCCATGAATAATTTAGGAATGCTGAAGGCAACATTTTTAGAAACTCAAGATCACAAATGATGGATTTTACACCTATTAAAAATATTGATAAATAATAATTAAAATTAAAAGGAATGCTGTTAAATACTTGAAAAACACCAGGAATAACAGATTTAACCCACATTTACATCCACAAATTGGGAAACCTGCTACGATTAGCCAAACCGACTGGCACAAAAAATACACCGACCTTCTCTCCATCCATGAACCTCTGCTTTTCTGTTAAATTTAACGTTTCCAAAGGAACGTCCACCTCGCATCGGGACTCGTACTGAATCGCTCCGTCGCTGTTGCTGACGACTCGGCCTTTTCGTCCTGTCATCTAATAGTAGATAAAAGCAAAATTTGGTAGCGACTTAATGCTGTCGTTCGGAAAAGTATGGTTGAAGAGGGAAAAAAGCTCCGACTCGTTACCTCAGCGACGTTTTCTGTTCCGCCGAGGTCGTCTATTAACTGGTCCAGCGTGTTTGGCGGCAACCGTTCTCCGAGCCTCTCCAGCCTAGCCAACAGCTCGTCCTTCATGTTGCAAGCCGTCTCTATTGAATCTCTGGGCGGTTCGGAGGTGGTGCCGTTCACCTTTATTTTCTCGTCGAAGCTCACCACCTTCGGCCATGGCTGCTGCTTCTTCTTGTGCTTTTTCTTCACGTTCGCTTTTGCCTTCTTCGTTGACTTGCGGCTCACCCAAGCAGGTGTATCGCTGTCATAGCCCTCGCCGAAAGGATTGTGATCGCTCTCCGCATCGGAGTCGCAGGCATCTGGTGAGTTGTTGTCGCTGCCTTCACTGCTCGACTCCGACGCGGACAGGTAGAAATCGCTGTCAATGTCGTCGGCAGAATTACTATCGTCCGAGCCTTTGTCCTCCTTGTACCGTTTGCTTCCTTGCCGAGCCTTCCTTTCTGTAACCGAAAAACGAAATCAAGCTTCGTACTAAAATTTTCGAAATCATTTTCCCGACTACCCCTGACCAACCCAATAAATTTCTATTACTTAAAAAAATGAATGCTGTAAAAAAATATTCAGACAAAGCCAGATTTATAGTATGGGCCCTCCAGGATTTTTAAAGGGGGTTGTTAGAAAAATATCATAGGTCAAAATTTTAAAAACAAAACGCATCAATTCTATGTAAAGAATATTCACTGAAAAAAAACGAAAACGATGTTAAATGAACGGTTTAAGCGCCACTTTTCACGATAGTTTTTTAAAACTTCGAAACGATGAATTTTAAGCGTATTTCTGTGAATAATGTTAATGGTTTAGAAATATTAATTAGGGTGGTGGCAGATATTTGAAAAAACTAAGAAATGGTGAATTTAAGCACGTTTCTTTAAAATAGTAATATTAAAAATGGTGCAATTCTTTTGGAAAACTGACCCACGAATCATTGGTTTGTTCTACAAATTTGTTCACTTACATATGCAGGCGAAATATTTGAAAAAAAATTGATAACAAATGATGAATTTTAGCCAAACAAACAATCTTTTGACGGCAATCCAATAATTAAAACATCCAAACTTATATGTTGAGGTCTCATTGAAGAATGCCTTAGAATAAATTTGTGCAAACTGTCATGTTCACGTCTTTGCAAAATTAATAATCACATGAGATTCATAAGGAATTTCCCTGACTTAACATGAAAAAGTGGCATTTTCGTCTTCCCTGACTTTCCAGGTTGGTACGAACCCTGGAGATGTAAAACAAGACGTCTCCAAAGATGGAACATCTTCAAGAGTAAGAAAACTTGACTTGCCTGGCTTTCTCTTAACGCCGGACGACGTTGACGGGGATGGCACGGGGCTGCTTTCGAGCAGTGAATCGAGCAAAGTCTCTCGTCCAAGAAGCCTGTTTATTCGCCTCCTGTCTGGGGCCGGAAAGTGCTTTTCGATCAACGACTGAAGTACGCCTCTGTGAAAACAAGTGAGGCCCGATAAGAAAAAAAACGTGATCGCTACACATCCTAAGATTTCAGCTTCCAAAACCACGCTTACTTTGCAGTGGAGACGAAGTCGTTCAATTCTCCACCAGCCTCTTCCAGCTGCTCCAGGGTGCGAGCTTCCCCAGTCGATTGCAAGCCGATTACCACGCACTAAATTTAGGAGAAAACAATACGGAAATCTTATCCAAACCTTACAAACAAAACTACAATAAGAAGTTTTACGACGAGCTATGGAAATTTCAGAAATTTGCTTTTAAAGCAACAAGAGTTTAATTTCCCTTTGGCTTTAGTTAAAGATTCTTCAATGAAATAAAAATGTTTACCAATTAGGAGAACATTATATGGATATCTTATGAAATCCTTCAAAACAAACTACAATAAGAAGTTACATGAATGGCAATGGAAATCACAGAGATACATGTATGCCATTCAAGCAACTGCAAACTTCCTTTGTCTTAGTTGAAAGATTTTTTTGCTCAAAAAGAAATTTTGGCGAAATACTTAAAAATTCATTTAGAAGAGATGCATTTGTCGTACCTTGTTGTTTTTCACTGCCTCCCTGGCCAGTTTCACGACGTGTTTCACTTTGGCAGCTATGCACATGTATTTAAAAAACCTCTGATGAGCCGACCAGAACTGTCCCCACATCGTTTTCTTCATTCTAGGTTCTCCCTCGATCAACTCTACGGCTCTATGGAATTTTGCGCGCGCGTCGACCCACTGACAAGAAAATCAAAGGCAAACTTTATTTAGCCAAAACGCCAGTGCCATGTCAACTGTAATTGAGGAGTGTAGTTGCAAAAGCTTGTATGTGAAAAAAGAATGGTTAGGCCAAGATCGCAAATAACTTAAAAAATAAACTATTTCAGTTTTAATTCCTTTTGTGGCTTATTTAGTGTGTGCAACATGAGACAAGAACACTATTTGTTCAGAATGTGAGCAGTCCTTACAGCTGGTACATCATGTGTCATTCACAAGCATTATACGTTAATCCACACTCGATCGGTGGGGTCTCGCTTTTCAACTTTTGCCATTCAAGTCGGACTGTTGAAAGCGAGAACACAGCTTCACCTTGACACATTCCACGCCCGATCAAGTGTGGATTAGCGTATAATGCTTATCAATGGCACACGACGTACCAGCTATAAGTACATCAGACGTTCTGAAAAAAAAATATGTTCTTGCCTCATGATGCGCACACAAAATCTATACAAGTGTTTAAGTCACAAAAAGAATTAAACCACAATAAAGTTTAGTGGTTAAGCAATTAGCGCTCTTAACATAAACATTCCTTTTCTTAAACATACCAGCTTTTGCAACTACACTTCTCAGTTAACAGAATTATTAAATCAATAAAACTGAGAACTCACCAGATCAACCGATTCATCGTATACGCTTATAAAGTCTGGGCTGAGAGGAATTTCGTCTATCTTAAAACTCACACCAGCAAAGCTGAGCTGCCGAGCGATATAGGTGCCTCGAAGCTTTAATAGAGAAAACAAACAGATCTATATCAGCCACTAAAGCATATGGTAATTTCAAGAGAAAACTAAAACCAAGCTCAGAACCAACCTTCATGTCCATGGCCACTATTTCCATTGCACCAACGCCACTATAAATGTTATTTGATCATTAATAATTCTGCGATTTGAAATAAAAAAAATCCGAACAAGTCAGCAATTTGAAATCTGCGACTCACCGCTTCTCCACAGCATTAATAAAATCCGTGAACTCTCTAAAAGTAGTCCCAGGACCCCAAAGACCCAGTCTGGTCATGTAAGCCATATTTCTTGGCTCGGAGGCACCTGAAAAGGGAAGGTTCTTAGTGTTAAAAATCTGTGTATAGCAACAACGAGAACTATACATTACAAAGTTACAACATCACGAATTATTGGAAAAATAATCCGAGCAAATGAGTTAATCTACCTGTGGCTGAGGCATAGACGATCCTGGCTTTCGGAAGTCGGTTTTGTAATTCCAGCACTGTTAACCCTGTTTTGGTGGCTTTCGCCGATCCCACAGGACACAGGTTTTTGGCTTTGTGACACTCATCGAACACGATCTAAATCGGAGCGTTAAGGAAAGCTGGGCCGAATCTCGAATGATATACAGATGAAATGTCATCGTCCGATAAAGCTTCGGTGTGCCACAAACTAAAGGTTCGGTCACACAAACTAAGCTTTCTTTCTTATTAAATAAATCAATCATGTAACGCTTAAAGGATACACATCCTTCGAAATCTTCGCCGCACCAATGCAGAAGTTGTTTTAATCTGGTCTTGTACTTTCCGCTAGATTGGCTCTCCCCGATGAGCGACGAGTAAGTGGCGAAGACAACGCCTTTCTTCATGCTACCATTCACTTTGGAAGATATCTTGGCATATTTAAACTAAAGTATTGGAGAAAAACATAACGTTAACACCATTAATTTTGACGATACGGCCAGCGTAACTCGGTCGAACATAGAACAACTTCCTACTTTGTTTAAAGGATTCACGTCCAGCTTGCCAGCGCCGATGTCTTTGAGATCCCGTTCTGCATCGTATTTAAGATCGTTTGATACGGAGACCCTTTGGAAACGCAAACGTACTCTTAGCGCAAATGCGCACAAAGGCTCGAATATAAAGATTACATACAGGAGGGAAAATCTCACCAGATAGCCCGTTTTCGGCCGTGCAAGTAGTTTTCATAAATAATACCTGCAATAGTTCTACCTTTGCCTACACCAGCACCATCCCCTGTTAACAGAATAAAAAGTAACATGGTTAACACGTTATTTGATCGGTTGACTTCCTTTATAATATAAGGATCTATTAGCTAATCAAATATCATCTGTAAATCGTCGTTTACAACTCACCTATAAGAAACCCAGCTCTCGTTCCATCCGGCAGAAACTTTTCGTGCTGCTGGCAGGCGTATACAATGGCTTCTAGCTGCAGGGCCGATAAATATCTGTAATCTATGATTTCCTCAGGAATTTCTAGGTTATACCAGACGTCTGGAGGTTGCACGCTGGATAGTGAGCTGGTCTCGACAACAGGATCGGGATGTTTTTCACCAATTTTTACTGCAAAACAGAAAAATGTTCTATTTAACCAATTGAAAAGTTTGCAAAATGCTGACCCCTTAAATAGAATAATTTGTTACGCTAAGATTTTCCAGTCATTTGAGGAAAATATTGAAAACTAGGAATGGAGCCCGTCAGAGTTCGACAAATCTTGATTTTTTTAACATATATGTAGCTACACAACTCACCTCAAACCAACAAACAGATAATCACTCAAATGAATATTTTCAAGAAACACATGATGCACATAAACTGTTTACACATTAATATTGACTATTGAGATTTTAATAGCAGAATCCTGCATGCATAGAATGTCCATCGTCATGTGCACAAAATGTTTCACACTTACGATCGCGTGAAGTTCTAAACTCAACCAATGAGCTTCACCATTTCAAAAACCATTCTCTTCCAAGAGATAGCAGTAAGGTTCGAGACATCCATTACAACAATGATATTGTGGTTCACCCTACTGCGACAACATTTGTCGATTAAATTGGGTCGATGGATTACACTCTCCTGCAACACGGCGTATCTTTGCTGATCGCAGGATACAGAGTTGAAAAAAATGGTCACATTTTAGGGCAAAATGTGTGGGGGCGAAACTTTCATAAACCCATTTATGGCTATTCGTCCTAGGGCTGACCCTAGTGTCAACTTGACCAAGTTTGGTCGAACTCCGTCGGATAGTTTCCGAGCCTATAGAGGATGGACACGCATACATGCACACAGAAACTTGCCAATTATGTATATGGACAAATTAATCTTGGCAAACAACGTACAATCAAAGCTTATAATAATATTATTTGAATAACAATTAGCCGATTTCACTTACATTTGCTGGGCATGTATACTGCGTATGTCTCCGCGTGCCCCAACTCGTCGTCTTCCTCTTCCTCATCCGCTTCTGATGGCTCGGATTTGACAACTGAGCCGAGATCTCCGTAAATATTCTGACAACAAAACCGTGATACGATAAGAAAACTGGCCAAGCTTTGCATCTGATAAGTTCAACCATCTAAAAAGATTACTCACGTTAGCAGCAGCGGCGCTAAGCTTCTTGATGTGGTCATCATTGTTCCATAATTTGGCCACGTGAGCGGATGTGGGGAGATTCGGAGGATTGAACCCATTGTTTGTTTGCACCTTTTCCTCTCCAGAAAAAGGGGAATGGCCACGCAGCAGCAAATTTCCCATAGCGGACTGTTGCTGTTGATGGTACAGAAGCGACTCCTGAATCTTCTGAAGAGGAGTCAGTCCAGGCGTCAATACATGTCCATTGGTAGCTCGGACCGCCGGTTGCTAGCAAAAAAATTGATTCCAGATTTCACTTTAAAGTTTCCCCTCGAGAACCATAACATCTTGTATGTGGCGAACATGTTCTGTTTTGGTTCGTTCTTTAGAACAGAACATGCTGTTGTTCTATTCAAATTTCTAGTTAGTTCAAAAGATGTTCTGTTCTAAAGAACAAACCAAATCGGAACATGAGCGAGTGCAATTTTAATAACAGTGCACTGAGGCACTCTCATATGTGTCATGTTCGCCAAATGTCACTACCATGGCAGACACTTACCTGGACAATTCCACCGAAAAGGTCACCATTGAGGTCCATTCCGAGACCCGATGCATCGAGAGCAGCAGAAAGAAGGTCCAGGCCAGATGACCCTTGGCCGTCCTGAAAAATACATGTATTGTTTCAGATGACCCTTGCAGAATGGTCACCATTGAGTTCACCATAGAAGACTAGCAAATTAGGACATGATAACACCAACAGACCATGGCAATGATAGTATAGCACAAAACAGTGTAGGGACGTTCAATTATCATCATTTTATACTGATGACACACCAACATACGATAATTGAAAAACGAGGTATCTCGTTTTCCATAGAAACACAGCAACATGTCATCGCCGATTTCTCAATTATATAGGTTGTAACACCAGATTTTAGTTAGATATGTCCTCAGATTACCACGTTTGTTAATTATCAAGTTTTGGCTTTGGTGTGCCTTCAGTAATTAGGTAATCAACCAAGTCAATGTCATCAATATTTTAACAGAAATTTAGTTTGAAATGTGTCATGATTCTATTAAAATGTACTTTCCGAGGCTAAAATGGATTATTTTTTATCTAATTTTGGTATAAATTTCGCTAAATTTGCCATTTTTTTCAGTCATTGATTACGTCATCATCTTGGTTGAAAATCACGAATTGATGACATAAAGCTTGAACGTTGCCTTTGATTTGACCTCTCCGAAAGGCAAATAAACAGCATGAATGTTATCATGATGCAGTGCACCGATTTTTTAATTTTGAACTGGCAGTTTATATCGACTTAATTCGTGTTGGGACCAGCCTTTTCAACTCATTTTTGGAAGCTTGAGAATTTTCATTAGTCAATTCTTCCCATCCACCACGCGCATAAGCGTGCAATACAAGAAAATCTGGACAGTGAATAACAGGGTTAGAGAAATCACTACACCCAATTTACAGGGCGGATACCACCTCTTTGGTAATGATACCAGAAGACACCAACCAGGGCTTGCTACACAAAGTTTCAACAGTGAATTAGAGCAGTGGTAGGGCCTCTGGGGCTTTGACACGGGTGGGTCTAGGTCACACTGGGTTTACTAGATCAGAGCCTCCTGACTAGATCAAAGGAACCTGAAGGGTACCTTCAATAGGGATTAAGTTCTATGGGTGCACACATGACTTCCATGTGTCAGACAATGACAAACAGTCAGCGGCCCTGCGGCTACCACGTGCAGACACTGTTTAGCTACTTTCAGATTAGAAACTTTCAAGACTACTTTCAAACAAATCAGCATCTAATTACTGTTACAAACTTTGCCAAACTAGAAAGTCAACGCGTTTGCATACATCGAAAGCAGGAATAGCTGTAAAATTTTATGTCCCATATTCTAGTTTGTCTGAATTAGAGTAACTTCAAAACTACTTTAGATCGATTTGGACAAACAGTAACGAAAAATTTATGAAAATCTGGTCTTTTTTTGTGCAATGGGGGTGGACACCTGGTTGAAACCAGCAGAATTTGCACCTTTAGGCCTACTCAGGGCTCCATTGGCTCGAACAGAAACAGTAGATAACAAGCGAAGGAAAGTGGGAAAAATCAACGCAAGTTTTCGCTCTGGACAACCAATCCACGAGAAAACAACAAAACACGAAAGCGTGCAAAAAGTCATAACGAAAGTACAGGAGAGGGTTGCGCAAGGTTTTGAATGAGATGGAAATTTCGAACGCATGGAATCCCACGTTCGAAATTTCATTTTCAAGAATGATCCTGACATCCTCGGGAGGCTGAGCAACTTAAAATTGCGATTCTGGCGATGTTTCAACCCGCAAAACAACACGAATGATCGAAAACTTACTCTGGAAAAAGCAGCCGACATTGTAGTTTTGCTAGAGAAAATTCTGCGTGCGTCCACTTCCGACTACGACCATCTTTAGAACTGCCTATCCCGAAATGCACCGCGCGCGCGTTAACACCCCCAGAATGCAACGCGCTAGCACGGACT
>JAQGAF010000418.1:0-53163 GCA_034687865.1 Kryphioiulus occultus | reverse complement strand
CGTAAGCACTTTGATCGAAGTGACAATGTGCCAAGTTGAGAACGATCATATGCTTGCTCGTGTATATAGGAGTCGTGTACACGTGGTGACATTTTCCATTCAGCTACAATGTATAGAAAAAGGCTCTTCTGTTGCCTTTCAATGTGTTATTTAAGTGGTGGTCTTCCTCTGGGTCGTATTTCCCAGGGCGATTCGCTTCTTAAAAGCTTTACGTCGTTTTTGTTCACTTTAAAACAGTTTGATCGAGAAAAAAAAAAAACTACTACGACGACCGAGTTCATCGCGACTTAATGGTGGCCCCCACTCGTAAACCACCTAATAAATGCAGTCGCGTTCACTCGTTATAATTATTTTGCGGGGGAAAATAGAAAAAGAAAATAAAGGAGACCCTCGGAGAATTCAAACGAGCCAATTGTTTTAGACGATGTACGGAAGAAGCCTTAATTCGCGATCATCCGAGAGACATTAATTTTATTTTATTTTATTTGCACTTTCATCTTCGATGCTCCTATACATTAGATCCGCAGTACTGGCCATGGGAAAATACTTTCTTGTTCTTTTTTTAATTTTTAAGTATTCTTCGTTAACATGATTCAAACCGATGCGATGGATATAAAAGTGGAATTACTGTTAAATTCGTCGTAAAAAAAATGTTCCAAAATGGCTTAAGAATTGATTTGGTAGTTACCCGCGATGAAATTGATAACAACGTTTGCCTAATACCAAGGACGTATACTAAACGAAAATCTAGTTTTACAAACTTGAAAATGACAATCGGTAATGGAAAACCCGGTAATATTTGCTATACATTTTAATGTTACTTCAGAATAACGTTTTCTACAGTGTTAGTAGTATAGTATAAGTCATCTCTGGACCACATTTCAAGAGATAACTTTAAACATTTACTACTTTATACATTTTCAAATTAAAAAAAATATTAAATTTCACGAGTTAAAGATGAAGTTAAAATAAATAAATAACGAATGTTAGCTTTATAGCAAATTAGTTTATTAAAATAATTTTTTTTTATGATTGAACTTAACAGCAAATAAAATTCATTAAAAATATCAAAACAATTTTTGTTTTCATCCATGATCAGCTTAGTTAATTTAAAAGGGAAAAGTATACGTGATATATTCCGGGTCATGGCAAATGTTTTTTCCAAGCACATATTTTTAGCAAAGTTAGCATTTTGTACATGTGCACCTAATCTGTTCAAAAAGAAAAAATAAAACTTTAAATTTCAAATTATATTCGGGAAAAGTTATCCAGAGATGACTTTCACTATACTACTGTTACCTCATTAAACATTCACCAACGTGATAAGTTATCAGGTTTTGTAATTATCTCGTTTTTCCTGGATATGTCCTCGGTATTACCGAAGAATCCTATGTTCGAATTAAGTTTAAAACGTTAACTGTTTATGACGTGTTAAAAGTTTCGATGTGCGAGCGAGTCTGTTCAGCGCATGACTCCTGCCTAAGCTATTTACGATCGATGGGTTTTCTGGGTATTGTAATTAATTGTCTCGTTGGTGTTTGTTTCTGTATAAGTACGAGCGTATTTATTCCTAGCTCGTTTTTGCTCTTATAAAAATAAGTCTGCTGACTGCTTATAGGAGTATTGATGGCGCCGAACGTGCACTTAGGTTTACACTATTACGGGTAGCAGGAGTATAGAGAGGACGGGGGGGAGACCCGAATGTATGGTCAGCTTAATGGCTCGACCCTCGGGCGACGGCATTGTTCTACCTGAAATGGGATTTGACACCGGCACGTTCCTTCCACCCCATATGCAGCAACATCCATCCATCCATCCATCTATCCTTCTATCCTTGCTTGCGTCCACTTCAACGCTCCTCTGTATAAACAGACGCCAACAGTCAAACCTGTGCACAACGCTGTAAATCGAAAAGTCACCTTAAGAACACTATAAAGGCATGGATTTTTAGATCGCAATTTGCCACAAATATAGATCATATCGAAACATATTACGTGATCCGTTAAATAACCTTATGCTCTTAAAATGTGTTCCCAATATGTTCTAAGTATGGGAATTTAGGTAGCCATCATTGCCACGAATATAGACAACCTTCAGGTGAACCCTGAATGCTCTGAAAAGGTGATCTAAAACAATTAAAATTTATTTTGAGCATAACCTTTTAATGCTAAAGAAATGAAAAAATAAACCACCAGAACACGTGAGCTGTTACGTGCTCCACCTAAAAATGCTCTGAGGATACTTTCAAAATGTGATTTAAGAAATTATTGTGGTTTCTTTTAAAGTGTTCTGCTTTTTTTCCCATTTATCAATATAATTTGTGGATTTCCTCAGATCACCATGCATGGAGCACATTTTTCTCTTAAGGTCACTCGAGTTCAGATATTATATATGGTTCCTGTTTATGTGCTTTCATGTTCTACATGTGCATTTTTGATTTACATTGTGTACGTAATTCTATTCACATTGTAAATGTATACGAAGTTGATGAACTTAGAGAATTCCTTTATGTACTCATCGAGGGACATTACAGTCGAATGTATATTATCTTCATTCCATTCCCTCGGTGTTCAACAAAGATTATAGTAACACGAACAACTCCTGAAAGATATATTCTCCAGACGTGTCCTAAGTGCGTACTTTGGGGGTTATATGCATGTATTGACAATCACGTGACCGAACTGTTAACTACCGCTATCTGGACGTGAGTGTATCCATATATTTGTATGTTTTTGACTCGCTGGATACCGTATATACAGTATTTTAAATTTACTTCCTTAGTGAGCTTTTATGTTTGATTTTAACAAATCAATTAAGATAGTGTACGTGTATTTACCATATAACCTATACAGTTTATAGAACATTAGTTTATTCGTGCACAGCAAAAGAATATCCATCTAAACTTTTTATAAAATTAGTCCTTTCATTGTAAACATGAAGGTAATATACTCTTAAACTTGTTAATGAAAATTATTTGGCTATTACAGTTATAGAAGCTTTGAATTCAACTTTGAAAGTGTTCGAACATTTTTAAGGAAAAAATAGGTGAAAGTGAAGAAAAGAAAAATACACGTACTTTAATTAATAAAAATTAATTGCAAAATTTCAAATCACAGAATTTTGAATCACGTTATAAGGTTTACCCCATTCGCAAAAATGATCCCACTGACTTAAAAGGTCACGTATAACCGTTTAATTTCGAAGAAACTTAAAACCTTAAATAATCAAAACCTGAAAATATTGCGTGATCTATACACGTATGTTCTTGCTGTTGTATCATGCAGTCTCTAAACAAATACGTGTAATTTGCCCAAAAATGTAATATTTCAGAATTGTTCACATTTTTTTCTCCAAATATCTATTATAGGTAAAATGCAATTTCAAAGGGCTGTTATATTCCCTATGGTTTTCTCTTTCTTTATCCGAGCGATGCATTTGTATATAGTCAAATGAAAATTCCATCGTGCAGTAACTCGAACGCACGTATAAACCGTGTATCTACTCGTTCAGTATTAATATAGATGTACATGTGTATATATAGTATAGCGACGTTCCTGATATCATTCATTTTTCGTATTAAAGCATAAGTTTAAAAGTCTCTCGGGTGCCCGCTAGCAGAATTGCTCGGCTTTATAACCAAATAGCTGGAAATACAAGAAGAACGTATAGGGGCAAAGTCGGTTATATATTATTCATATAAAACTATCTAGTATGCGTATGTATACATGTGCTTAAATAGGATGTATATATATGCTTTTTCAGTTATGCGGGGAGAAGAGTATGACCTTCTTCTCATGCACCATCTTTACACGAGAGCGATTTTGTGCATTTTTATAAGCGGAGTGTATCTAAGGACGTACGTATAATATGCATAAATTGTCACGTTAAACCTAAACTGCATTATGAAAAAAAAAGTTTTCTATATACGTATAAGCTCTAACGCGCATTTGCTGATGGGGTTATTAAAAAGGCACTCTTGGTTCATAACTCAAGGGCACTCGGGAATAGTGGCAGAAAATAACCGACATTTTCATGCACGATAGTAATTTTCCATGTAAATTTCATGCAAAAGAGAGTTTTAAAATATACAAAACTTGAGCGCGTTTGGGTATTTCGTTATCATTAATTTATCATATCGGTATACATGTATATGGGATGGGGGGGGAGGTGTATATACATGTATACATATATCAATTTATGTATATAAGGGATAGGCAAGCCACGTCGTATACGCTAAAATACAATGTTGCCATTCGCTACACTTAAATTTGTGTTTATAAAGTGCTGCAAATTCAATCACACGCATGTATACGTGTACAGGGTGGGACAGAATTGATTATAGGTAATTATAATTTTGCGCAGTATCAACATTTTAATGGGTGGTATGCCAAAGCACACATTATATACTGTACATGGAGAAGTTCATATATAATTAGTTATGCTGCACGTGGGGTTATTGCGTGCGATAGGGTCCTTCTTTGAGGTCACTGATTTAATTGTAACTCGAAAATTCACACCACGCAGTATACGACGCATGCAGGGTTCATTTTCACGTTACAAATCGTTTAATGAAAATTAAGATCATCTAAAGAACACTTACATGTACTGTATATGAGTTTACTTTAGAATTTTATGTTGCGAAGTTTGGCCCTATATAGATTCCTATAATGCACCAACTTCATACCATATACTCCTCTAATACACAAGCATTCTTTTTGGCTATATATGTACACGTAGACAACTTTACTAAACTTTTATATTTGGATACTGCGCCAAATTTAAATGGTCCACTGAATTCTGCAGCACCCTGTAACATATGGAGATACGCATGTACATACAGTATATATATATATCGACCTTTTCACTGCATTAAACTGTATCAAATGTATGTGCGTTTTAAATGACGTAAAATATATGCTAAATATGGTAATGCTAATAATTTCTAACATCAATAATTCGTATAGGGGGCGTCAATCCTAAAAAATACTTGTAATTGAAAATGACTAATTGGTGCGCGTATACTCAAATGCCTTATAACAAAACCGGTTTTTCAGGTTTTAGTAGCCAATATGCACCCGCGCACATCAATTAGTCAATTTCAATTACAATTATTTTTTAGGATTGACACCCCCTATTATACATGTATTGCTATCAATAAAAAATCTTCTACAATCTACAGTATAAATGACGAGATTAATTGTGACATGACAAATGGCATGACTTCTAAATCAATAATTCTAATTGAATTTGTATTTTAGGACAGGGGAATTTAAATGCTTTAAAAAATCTGCATCCAATTACATTATAACTGCAATCCCTTACAAAAATTTGAAAGGTATTTTTAAAGTTGCTGGTAAGTAGGCTTCCATTTTTTTGTATTTTTTATTTGGTATCAGAAATGTTTCAACAAGTATCAAATAAGTCTGTTCGGGTACAAAATATACCTATCATAGGTTTCAGAGGGATACCTTACAATGTACAACATTTTGGAAACCTATGAAATACATCGCATATAGCGGAAACCTTTCAACAACCAATAATGAAACCTTAAAGAAAATTTTCAAGATTGCAAATCGTGATACTTTCTTGATACCTATTGGATATTAGAAATTAACCAAAGTTATACCTACAATTTTTGTAAGGGATGGTAAAACTTGTACGCGTACATGTACATTTGTGTGTAGGAACGACTCAGGTGACCTCGTCATTTTTATCTTTTGTTCGTTGCCCGTTTTAAAATGCCTAACATTTTTAATTTCATTGCCAAGTTTTTTTTTTCCAAAATTATTATCCGATTGCATATGTGCTAATTAACTACTAAGTGCGATGAAAACAACCGAATGGCGAAGTAATCGCGGCAATTATAATATATAATGAATAGACACGTTTATAAGAACGTGTAATTTAAAATAGGCTAAATACGATATTGGATAAGTGTATACAATTAAAACTTAATCAGAAAATTAACGAGATAGGTAAATAAGACTACATTCTTGAATCTACGACTCGCTTATGTTTTATTTAAAACATAAACTGGAATTTATTAGCAGGATTTTTTTTGTACGTTTGCCTTTTAAATATCACCAACCTACATTTTTCTAATCTCGTTATGCAAATGAGGCCATGTTGCGTGTCTGTTGCAACGGTGAATGTTTCTTTATATACAGGGTGATGCATGTGTATACTGCGTCAATCTTTATCGCGCATGCATGACGTACACTTACAGTGGCACCAAAAAGTATTGGCAATTGGTGTTTTGTCACAAAAACAACTTTAAAAATTCAACGAACAAATATCATTTAAATAGCAGCGAGTAAATAAATTAATCATGAGTTTCGTTTATTTAAATTGACGTGGTGATGAATTTTATCCGTTATCCATGAAAAACATCTCTTGTCAATACTTTTTTGGTGCCACTGTACACGCGTAAAACCAGTATCCAACGTCATCGTGGGACCGACTTTTAAAATGCATAATCTATATATACACTGTAAATCGAAAAGTCACCTTAAGAACAACATTAAAAGCATGCATTTTTAGATCGTAATTTGAAACAAATATAGATCGTACCAAAGCATGTTACTGTATGTGATCCGTTAAATGACATCATGCTCTAAAAATGTGTTCCCAATATGTTCTAAGTATGACAGTTTAGGGCACAATCCTTGTCACAAATACATACCACATATATGGTGAACCCTGAATGCTCTGATAAGGTGATCTAAAACAATAAAAATTTATTTCGAGCATAATCTTTTAATGCTATAAAGAAAAGAAAAAAATAAACCACCAGAACACATGAGCTGTTATGTGCTGCATATCAAAATGCTCTAAGCATAAATTCGAAACGTGATTTAGGAAATTAATGTGATTTCTTTTAAAATGTTCTACTTTTTTTTCCATTTATTGATATAATTTGTGGATTTCCTCAGATCACCACGGAGCACATTATTTCTCTTAAGGTCACTTGAGTTCAGATATTAGTTTAATGTTTATGCACTTTCATGTTCTACATGTGCATTTTTGATTTACGGCGTAGTTGCATCGATTTTAGCTTATAATATGAATCGGCTATCTTTAATAGGACCTACTGTATACGACAAAATAGCGGGTAGCCCTTCAAGAGCCCAGTCTCATAAGCTATAGACTCGAGTGAAATCCAACAACAAAATGGCGTCGCATCTTTATTCGAATATAGAAAATTTGCGAGAGTTGTATTTACATTAACAACGCATTTGCTCTCTATATCGAAACTTTCCGTTATTTCGTTTTGAAATGCACGAGTCGTACATCGATATCGACCTCCTGATTTTCAACTTGAACCTGCTGAACGAAGGCAGGTTGCCTGGAGCTGAACTTGCAGTCAATGAATACTAATGAAGTTAGTGCTTTAATGAAATTGCTTCGCGTTGAAAAGGTGGGCGTAGAGACGGCTGTAAAACTAAAATCAATTTATTGAGCAGGGGTTTAATAAAAGATTTGTCTGACAAATATCTATAAATCAAACTGCGGCTAAATTGTCCGCGAGATATATATACAGTATATACATGTAGGTGACACGTATAATTGACGGAAGGCGCGTTGGGCGATCGAAAAGTGACAAAAAGTTGTAGGAGAACATCTGCTCTCTCTAGCTCCGAATTAAAGCTAAAGCTATTATATCGAAGCAATAGGGAGACTCGAAAATGCACGAGGTTGAGGTGAGATTTATTGTCCGCCTGTCACGAGTCAATGGCCAGTGGGCGGACACCTGAAAAATATAAGGACATCGTGTATGTACATGTGACAGTGCACATGTCTACGCGTATACGAACTCATGCATGCGTGGACGACACGCTTCTGGCCACGACACTGAGTGAGCTTTTTAATGTATACGAGCGCGTAAATCGAAAAAAAAAATGATGTTCATTTTATGCAACTTCAAAATGCACGGTTGGTTTCGTAGCGTTGTTCTCGGGAAATTCAAGGCAGGCATTTACAAATTACACGTACATATACGTCAAAATTACCGAGCTTATATACTGACGTCCGAGTTCATAACAACTTATTCATGAAATCCAGAATAGGATAATTGAAATCCTCTTTCAAACATCTCATCATCTGAAATCATGTGACATTTTTAAAAAGACGAGAATATATATATATATATATATATTAACAGTTATTCACATAAGAGATTATACTATTGTCCTTAACAATTGCGGAAATAGCATATTATAGGGAGCAACTTGTGAAAAAAATCATCGACGTTTAGAGTGCATGACAACTTATAGGTTCACAATTTCATTTATAAAAAAACGATTAAGGCAAATTTGTACGACTATGCAATATTCCAACCATTTTTAACAGGTTGCCCGAGAACCTCCTATAGGAATTAATCTTCTAATAAACTTAAGAGGAAATTAAAAAATTTTATCATTGATAACAGTAATGGATATTGATAAGGATTGATAATGATTTATTGATAACGGATATTGATAATTGACTTTACGTGAATCAATCATTAATGCTGTACTTAAAACAACGTATAATGTAAGAATGTAAGATGTATTTTTACCATTTTTATCAAAATCTTTCAATTATTGAAAATAAAGTTACTATATATAGTTTTTAATCCTGAATTACTATGGATACACTTGGTAATTTTGGTTGAAGAATTGGTGTATTTTCAATATTGGTTGATGTACGTGTGATAAGTGACAAATGTGTAAACCATTAGCGCACATTTTTTAACTTCGCGCTAAGAGAGTATTATTTATGATTATTGTTGCTGAATTGAATAAATAATAATAATAATAATAATAATAATATTGAAATTGAAATTTGAAATTTATTAGCGATAATAACAGCACAAAGTTTACGCGGATCTTATGAGTGCTGGGGTGCGTAACATATTGTTAAAGTCATGTCATAAACAAATAAATTCAATACATAATTACAGTTAAAGCCAATTAAAATAATAAAAATACTACACATAATTAGAGAAGGTTAATTTCATATACATTTCTACTAATCACATAGACTTTTGGCAATTAAACAATTACATAAATACAATTGCGGGTTTCGGACGTGATATTAAACTCCCAATTCACCTCGGAAATTATAATGGCGGGTACTCTATATATAGCCGCAACTTTTTAATCTAATATTCCCATAATATCGTTCTATGAGTAGATTGAGGTCAATTTTGAAACTAGCATCTGTTTAAAATATGGTGGCGTGCACATGGCAAAATCTGTTTCACTTAACGTTGTTTCGCATACATGTACTGTATCTTAATTACGCATTCCGTTGACGTCATCAAAGATTTCTACGTCCTCGTATATTCGCCATCTTGTTTACCAGTGATTCACGATCAAGCCTGTTTTTTTTGAAAATCTATTACATGCGTTGGATCACTTAAATGCGAATAAAACTAAAGAATTTGTCGTGATTTATATATTTACACGTACGTGTATTAAGTGTATGTACTGAAAAAAAGCGCGTAAATCAGTATGCACGTGTACATGAAGGCAGGCGTTCTCAGGGTCTATATCCCTATCGGAATGCGTTTTGAGTTGTCTTATGAACTCAGTCGTCATAATTGGAAAACTTCAAATGCGCACTTTATGCATTCCCGAGCATTAAACAATTATTTTAATGACACGTCTAATCAAGAATAATGAAATATTTAGGTTAACTTCCTTAAGTTATTCTTTGACTATAGGGAAAAATGAATCGTAAAATGTTTTATGCGCCCATTAATGCAGTCATATTTGCCCAATGGCTCTATTTGAGGTATTATTAAATAAATGGCTCAGGTTATCGTCTACCTTATACCTATACAGTGTTCAGTATACATGAACGTACATGTACTTTCGCTTAAGGGTGTAACTCAGCCTCACGTGAAAATTGCGAACAATTTTTGCAGGATAAATGAACGCAAATAAAGCGCTTAACGTATTTTGCAACCATTTAAAAATCGTTATAATGTACTTTACATTTACGCGAAATATACATATAGGTCTATATAGCTACACTGTACATATACATTCTGATCATCTTAAGGCCGAGAAGGACAGGTAAATCAGAGATGTATTCCTCGTGTAATCGTCATGTTACATTTTCTTTTATAGTATACGTTTTTTAAAACACTTAAATCATTAAAAATTAACTTACCAGTTATTTAGCAGACCTTACTCGAGAGCACGATTGACAGAAATATCAGCAATTTACGATGATAATTTTTTTTATTCACGATTTACTTCGTTCCGATTTCAATTACACTTTCCAGGTGTCGTTCTTTTCTCGTCGTAACCATGACAACGGCTCGTTCGATTCTGGATGGATCGAAATTCGATTTATTGGTTTCCTGGATATTATAATCGAAATCTGAACCAAGTAAATCGCGAATAAAAGAATTACCAGTATATATTACCAATATTTTTATCAATCTGATACTAAAGTACTTGTCGCTGGATAACTGGTAAGTTAATTTTTTATTGATTTGCGTGATTTAAAAGACGTAGAATAAAAGAAAATTTCTCGCTGCGAGAATCTAACTTTGGGCTTAAGGTGAAGACGAACAGGTGAAGAGTTAGATTCTCACATGCAGCAAGTAATTTTCCATTATACTTTGTTTTGAAACATGCATGCAACTCAATAGAAAAATGAACTTACCAGTTATTCAGCAGTACGTACTTTAGTATCAGATCGACACAGATATTGACATTATTTACTGATCAATTTTTCATTCGCGATTTACTTCGTTTAGATTAAAATTACAATCTCCAGGAAGCCAATAAATCGAATTCGATGGAACCAAAATCGAACGAGCCGTTGCCATGGTTACTGCGAAAAAAGAACGACACCTGAAAGTGTAATCGAAATCGGAACGAAGCAAATCGTGAATAAAAAATTATCAGCGTAAATTGCTGATATTTCTGTCAATCATGTACTCGAGTATAAGGTCTGCTGAATAACTGGTAAGTTCATTTTTTATTGATTTGCGTGTTTTATAAAACATTGTATAACATGAGGAATTTAACTGTCCTTCTCGAACTTAAGAAGTGGTGTTTATCTCAAATTTAGTTTCGCACGAAATTCAGATAAAGCAACGCAAGCGCGTATCTTTTCATCACCTTCTCGACACATCTCCTCTCTTGGCGTGACTAAAAATGGTCCTTCAACCGATAAGCAGTTGAATGAAGTTCCCTCCTTCGATATGTATCCCCAGGACGATGCAAATTGGTTTCAATGGAGAAATAATGTTAGTCTTCAATTGACCCCAATACGGCTGTCGATATAGAGAGGTCACGTTTCGCTAACATGACGCGTTTAACCCGGCAATGGATGAGGAGGAGATCGTGTACACAGTTAGTTTGACAGTCCAAAAAGTCGACGTTTGCCACCCTTTTTGCGCTTTTATTACCCTCGTCTATATACCGCTACTATATTACTTTAAGATTGATAATTTTGTACTCTACTCTCGGCTATTCCCCGGATACTTCACTTTATACTATTGTATTGATTTTTTTCTCAAAAATAACAGCTTTATATAGGCGTCCACCGCCAACGTTGTTCACCACCCTTATGTCACTTAATGGCGCAGACGTTTGGAAATAATCTCCCTGAATAGATTAAAAGTTGCTTCCTCCACAACGCGCTTCATTTTGAATAAAATCGTCGGTGCTTAATGCTGAGCATGCGCGCTGGAGTGCGTGTATACTTATACGCTTTGAAATATTTAAAAGTAGGCAATTTGCTATGCAAGATTGGGGGGCTGTTTTATGCCCCTCCGCTGAATCAACCTTGCTTATACAGAGGTTACATGCAGAGGCGTTCTATTACACTATAAGCTAGCGTGGTGTTGGATTATGTAGATTTCAGAACCGTATATATACAATATACTGTATCTTTAGACAAAGTAGAGAACCTTTTAAGAATATCTGTAATCATTATTAGACAGTTAGAGAAGTTTCGTACGAAATCCGATTTCGTTCGAAAACTTACGTTTTGACGTCATTTCCTGTGCCAAAAATGCGTTTTCGGCGAACTGTGTACTCGCACGAAATAGTCGAAAAGCAAAGGTGTGCATGCGTTGAAAACATTGTGATCGCGGAAATGGGGACTTTCGTAAAATAAATCCCTATTGGTATATGGTCACATATATCTTTATTAGTGATTTGGGGTATTTTCGTACGAAATTTCCCTAATGAGTGTTTCGATGCAACAACATTTCGTACCCATGCATGAAGAGGAAAATGCAATTATCAACACACACAAATTAGTAATCTGAACAGCACGGAATTTCAACTCGAATTTTGGACACCCTTAAACGTGACACGAGTCTTCTAAAAGATAACTTTAAACTATTAATCAAAATATTTCGCTTTTAAAACCATACGTGTCTTATATATGCTGTGACTTTGGCAGCACCACATTGAACATTTGGACACACAATGCATGTGCACTGCATGGGGCAACAGGAGTGATTATAAAAGTGTAACGTGACAGAAAGACCCTTTCGGGCACAACTATAGGGCCACTTCACCTTTGAGGGCAAAATGGGTCTCTTTGTCACGTTACAGTTTTATAATGACTCCTGTTGCCCCAAATGCGCTCGAGGCCTTATGTACAGCAATTGTATAATCTGCTGCGTTACTCTCGTTTTATAATCGTGTCGATTTTTGGCCGATGATTCTGTTTAAACTCCGTAATCTTTTAAGATAATTAATTACGTTCTGTTTTATTATAACGAATGACATTCATTCGCACTATTCCCTCGAGTCAGCTCAGCACTCACTCGCGGCATCTGATATAAAGTTAATGAGAATTGATTAAATTTTGAACTCGTATAGTGCAATGCGAATTAATGCCTGAATGAATACTAACGTTTAGCATTAAATCTGCCTTCGCGCGCCTTCTCGTGATTCAATTTAGAATTTAAAAAAAAATACTTTCATTATTAATGGAGCGCGGGTTTCGGACGTTATATTAAACACCAATCTAATTTTCCTACTATAGATAGCACTACGAGAAGATTGATGTCAATTTTTAAACCAGCATTTGTTTAAAATATCGAAACATATGGCAAAATTGTGTTCCTTTATGCATTTGTGTAATAATTTTTTTATTTTTTGTGTTCTATTGTAAAGGTTTTGAGAGCATACAAGTTCAATTTTGAACTTCGATCACTATAATGAATAACGAATAAACTATATAGTTGAAACTTAAGGTTAATTCTTTCGCTTAACGTAGTGGTTTTCAGAAAATCCTCGCGTATACATGCAAGAATATGTCTTTAGCGTTGACGTGGATATGCTTTGTCTATAACGACTCTAAAGTCTATATACAATTGAATTAGAATTTCGGTTAGGTGTTGTATAAGTGTCATCAGAGACGCACGTATATCAGCGTGGACTTAACAAAAAAAATGTTTGAGTTAGTATATCGCGTGAAACACAGTGCGTGCGTACGTTCCTGTATGTCAATTAATCATCATGTCGTTAAACTGTAAAGTTGTATATTCAGCGTTGTCAACAACCTGGAAACGCTGGAATTGACGGGGAAATGGGAACGGTATGGAATAGTCAGGGAAAATTGATTTATTACGAAAGTAAGTGGAATTAAAAATTTTTGTGTGGAAGCAATCAATAATGAAATTGTCAATTTATAAATACACGTATAGCATATGTATCTACATGCAGTATACTCAAAATTTGCTATATGTATTTCAGTATGATTTTGTTGTTGTTGTACCTTCAAACGTCAATTAATACATACATCGTAGCGTACCATTTTTTATACTAGAGTTTCAGCTCCACGTTAAACGTGAACGTGACGCCAATCTTTTTTACCTTTGCTGATGAATGGGAGCAGATCACGTGAAATTATTCACGTATACGTTCACTCTCAAAAACGGCGTTTTCGACATGAAAATGCTCCCATTGATTCGCATTGCTTCACGTGACGTCACACGTTTTCGTCACGTCCACGTATAACGTGGAGCTCACACTCTCCGTTGTATGCAAATCAACGTAATTGATTTTTTAGCTGTAAATAGCTGCGTAAAATTAAATTATGTAATGTATACGGTGTACATATATACGTGGGCGTAGGAATTCAAATTCGGTAATAGAATCATTCGGCTTTTGTTATCAAAATAGCCTGGATTCAATGTGATCACTTTAAGCGGAGTCCGCTGTAGTATTCGGAATACGAGTCCGAAGAGGGAGCATCTGGCCATTTCACAGCGGATGGTCATTATGAATGAGTGGCTGATGATGACGACGACGATCCTCGGTGCATGGGACACGCGAGGCTTGTTAAATCTCAATCCATCCTGATCAGTCTTTTTTTTTTTTAATTCGGTGTTATTGCGCGACATGAAAATAGGAGTGATAGATTTCGACCGGCCAATTATCCTTCCCTCCTTTAATTCCCCTCAATCCCACCCACATGGGTGCATGCAGGCCCTCGATGGCGCGTGTCCACCCCATGCAGTCAGCATCAACGCGTGCATCCAGACGACCAAATTTGATTATATTTGAAAATCATGAATGGAGAGGCAATAGAGCTATATAGTATAAGGGGGTGATGCAGCAGGGGAGTGTATATATATATATGGCCCGCGTGCACACCCGTGTTGTTATTGGGACCTAATGGCGAATGCACCGCAAAACGTTTTCTGCTTTTCGTTCGATTGAACCTTAATGGGCCGTGACTCTGGTCCGCGTGAATTTCTATCGATGAAGATATTATCACCGACAGAGAGAGAGGACCCATGCGGAGGGTGTACTTCATCTAATAAGTTTTCGAGTAACTCCATAACCACCCGAATGCCACGTGGCCTTGTTTTTACGCCGCATGCAGGGGGATGAGAGCATGGGAAAACGATCTTTTGTAAAATGTAATTTCGATGATGCATTCGTGACAATGCAAATCTACGTTGAGATTAAAAAGCAATTGCTCTTCTTTATATTATATTAAGTAGATGACACGCGGGCATCGTTCCCGCGTATACATTAACGCCTTAACATCGTATATTCATATACTGATTGTCTGTGTATACGCGTGTATTATGGCAAAAAAAAAGGTGAGCTCATTTTCCAAATAACCCAGCTCGCATCTTCTTAAACACCGTATGGGGAGACAATGATTTTACGCATTCATTAAAAGCCACGTAATTAAAACAATGCGTGGCTCGCGGCTTGTATTTTCGGAGTATTGATTTTCATATCATCTTAGACGTAAAACGCCTCGTATATTAACCTACGTTTCGCGATGCCATTGTACGTTGTATATGCGTGCATGCGTGGTTACATCGTGTTCAACGGTATACAGTGTGTGTGTGTATACGAAAATTTGTGCGGTTTTTCGAAACACGATACACTGTAAATCGAACAGTCACCTTAAGAACACTTTAAGGTCACGCTTAAAATCATGCATTTTTAAAACGTAATTTGCCACAAATATACATATAGATTATATCGAAGCATGTTATGTGATTTGTTAAATGACCTCATTCTCTTGGAATGCGTTCCCAATATGTTCTAAGTATGGGAATTTAGATAACAATCCTTGCCACAAATATAGATCAAATACGGTGAACCTTGAATGTTCTGAAAAGGTGACCTAAAACAATTAAAATTGATTTTGAGCATAATCTTTTAATGCTAAAGAAATGAAAAAAATAAACCACCAGAACACGTGAGCTGTTGTTATGTGCTCCACCTCAAAATGCTATAAGGAATTTTCAAAATGTGATTTAGGAAATTAACGTGGTTTCTTTTTTAGGGACTTTTTTCATTTATATTTATATAATTTGTGGATTTTCTCATATCACCATGGAGCACATTTTTTCTCTTAAAAATCACTTGAGTTCAGATATTATGGTTAATGTTTACGCACTTTCATGTTCTACATGTGCATTTTTGATTTTTGTAATACTTTTTATTGGCTCCACGACTTTTGTAAAATAACACGGCATTTCGTAATACAGAAATTTTGTCAAAATATATCAAACGCAGAGGGGAAATATGTCAGAAGCTTAATATAAATATTCGTACTAGCAAAATTTGGCACCCAATAAGCGATTGTCTAATTTTCCTGCGCGTCAAATTTGTGAGAACGCCATGTTTATAGTTAAAAAAACATACAAATCTCTCCGTACTAATAATAACCTCTCTTAAGTAATATTCGGCATCAGTCGTAAGGATATTACTTTAAACAGGTTAAACAAGATTCGATACAATGTATAGGTACACTCACGAGTGAATGACATCGTTTCAATTTTATTTCTATATCGCGATATATCTCATTTCCTCGATCCCTATATGATGCTCTTTATGTACACCGTAGTTCCCATGCAGACTTCCTTGGTTAATGATGGTTTCTCCTCTCTCTCTCTCTACGGTGGTTTCTGCGTTTTCATATATACGTAATGTCACTCTCCTCTAATGTTTCTTCGTAGCTAAATGCGCCGTAATGGCGCACTTGAAGTTGGCTAATTTAATAAGAATCGTTTCATGATCCATCACAGGCGAATTTTCCAAATGTGACTGCAATAATGAAACGCTAATAAAACCTTATGTAACGCGCCTGTTTGCTCGTCTTTGCAGGTTTATTAAGAAAATTAAAGGCAAGAAAACGCTGTTGAAACTCCATCAGCAACATTTGGCCGCGATGGTAAGTGCTTTAATACTCGTCAAACGGCCTTAGAAACGCATTATAATTATGACCCCGGTGTAAGAGCACGCTCTTAAGCTTCCCTCATAACCCTTATTCGCGCATCCGCGGACTAATAAATATATCTATATTGTGAAACATTCATTACTTATACATCGTATACGCATCCAACGTTTGCGGTATACATCGGAGCTATGCTTAATTGCGTAATTCCGGGTTACATATATATATATATATATATGATTAGATATATAGAAAGGAGTAGTAATGACCTTTCGTATATATCTATATACACCACCTATAAAACTGAGTGTGTATATTGCGATAAGTTTTCCATGCGAGGACATGTCATAACAAACTTATGATACGATGTAATACATGCACTCATATATACATGAATATATTACTCCCGTCAGTCTAAAAGTACAGAAATATTTGACGAATGCAAATTCATTCGGTTAAAAAAAATATGACGAATATGAATTGATTCTAAATAGCCTACATACATGAATATGTAATTTTAAAATAAAATTTTTTTCCTCAGAGGTTGCCATTAGGTGAATGCTCATGGTCACAGTAAAAAAGGTATAAAGTGGGACTTTGCCATTGTCGATATATTATTTATTAGTTATGGCATATATATTATTGCTTATAGATACATTTTCGTAGAGTCCAATACCAAGTTGATTATAACGCATGATGCTATAAACACGTTGGATTTCGGTAAAACGATGTAATTTGTTAATACACTCGCGTGCAAAAAAATCGACTAACCTGCGAGGATCGAGTAAAAATGTGTTTTTCGCAGAAACCAAATGTCGGGTTTAAAATCGGAAAAATGTGTTTCGTAGATAATTTATTCCTCTTTATAATTCGCCTAGTGTGAAAAGTTGGGTTTCCTAGTTGGGGGCCTCTAGTTGGGTTTCTGTTGAGTTTATCCGGAAAATAGCTGTACAACTTGTGCAACTACTTCTGGTGTAGTTGTCATTTTATCGAGAAACCATTAATTAACAATATGTCTGGATGTGTGTCCATTAAGCTCTGATAATAAAATTGCATTCAGAAACACTTTTATAGCCACAGCGGTACGAGAATGCATATGTCACAAATAATGCAAATTTGGGTTGCTCTAAGTTCGACATTTTGCGCCCCAAATATGCATAAGGAACTTTATGCCATTAGACGAATTATACAGAGGAATAAATTGTCTACGAAACACATTTTTCCGATCTTAAATCCGACATTTGTTTTCTGAGAAAAAACATATTTTTACTCGATTCTTGCAGGTGAGTCGATTTTTTTTGCACGCGAGTGTATATACCATGACTAATAACAAAAATATCGACAATGGCAAAAAGTCCCACTCCATAACTTTTTGATGTGACCATGCACGACAATTCACCCAATGGCAACTTCTGAGGGAAGAATATTATTTTATAAATATAAGCTATTTAGAATCAATTTACGTCTGGCAGATTTGTACAGAGTGCAATGATGAGTCCATTATAACGCATGATGCAAATAAACACACGTTGTTATTTAGGTTAAACTATGTAATTAGGTAATTGTATTTGGTCCATATAGTCGTCTTGATTTCACGCATATTTTTCAGTCGTAATTGGATAAATCGTTCATAAACTTATAAATAATTATAGGCCACAAACACATACATTTACAAAGGGGTAAATGGCACCATGATCTGCTAAATTAATGAATGGTGGAACACGTTAAGGACTATTGCTACGCATCTTAATCTTTTAAAAAGATGCGCGCAATAAAAGAGCATTTTCGTTTTCACGTTGAAGGACATATATACGAATTATACGGCGCAATTAATACGCACACTCGCGTTTCTGAGAAATGTTCGCTATAAGTTAATTAATAAATGAGTTCGCGAAGCTTATATACGTTTGAATGCGCTCTATATACACGACTATTTCTAATTAGCCTCCAAATGAGACGCGTGACTTTGCTTATGCAAATGAGCATCTTTCCACTTAAGCCGTTTTAATTAACGTGATTGTGGTGATATTTAACGCCAAACAGCTGAGGCTTATTACGAACGTGTAATTAAGCTACAATTAATAAGATTATATTTGTCATTGTAATTTGCACGTATATATTGTTACTGTATCCGGATGATATGGGCCATTGTTCGATTAAATATTTGTTTTCTAACCCCAAATGCATTTTCAGATTTGGGGTTGGGCGTGCTATATATATTTGTTGCAAATACATATTGGACTATTTACATGTTCGTACAATTAGCTCTTAAAAAGAGCTGCTATACCACAACCGTTATGACACGAAAATATTTCTAGTTTCAAATCCAAGTTTGAAATTCGTACATGTCTGTTCATGCTATGACGGTTGTGTTAAGTCAGCTCTGTTATAAGAATTAACCAGATTTACATTTTGCGTCGTCCTTTTTGAATCACCTGCATTGTATCGATTACCGAAAATGGTTTTTTGACAACAGAGTTCCACAATTTGCAACAGATCACACCTTAATTCCTTTAAATTAGTTGATTAAAGGAGCGACATGTAATCCTAAAATGATAAAATTTAAACGTGTCTTCTCGTTAAAGAAATTAAATGTGAATCCTTAAAATTGTGGGATTCTGCCACCCAAAAATCTTCAAAATCTGCAAAAAAAAAACCAAAACAATTGTCATGATTTCAAATTGGACAGGTGAAAAGTTATAGATTCTCACAGCAAGAAATTTTCCTTTGTAACGTTTTTTTAAACCATGCAAATGAATAAAAAATTAACTAACCAGTTATTCAGCAGTATTACTTTAGTATCAGATTGATAGAAATATTTGCAATATTTACTGATAATTTTTTTATTCGCGAATTACTTCGTTCAGATTTCAATTACAATCTCCAGGCAATTTCTTTCCTGCTTGTCAATGTTTATATTTGGAAATGTATGTATTCATGGTTAGGGTTTTGCTTTTGATTTTCAGCACGTGCACCGATGCACATGCTAGCTTAGATTGTGAATGTGGTAAGAGTAGTCAGTTAGGATGAGTGCACGTGCGCCGATGCACATGCTAGCTCTAGTTCCAATTTGGGAAAAAGTTCTATTCTATCCTTTTCGTTGTTCCAATCAGTTGAGTTTCAATTTTGCTCCTGTTTTTGGTGGAAAATAAACCGATTCCAACCCAAGGAAAGTGCTCCATGGCAGTGTTTCAAGACAAGGCAAGTTAATTAGTGATTGACCTGAAAGGAACTTCTCATCTAAAAGTGCATGAGCAATCGACCCGAACAATAGTATAAAAGAAAATGTAACGTGAGGATAGCTGTGTTCTCGGTCTTAAATTCACTTTACAGTTTACAGCTACATGTACATTGTACATGTACTTTATAAACATATACGTAATAAGTAACCTATACGCATATCGTGCGATTAAAACAATAGTGGTGAGTGGCTAGACAATTTGTGATCTCATTGGCACTTTCTTTCAGAGCTTGTATATCTCCTCTGTCGAGTTTCTTTAACTCAATATGAAGTTCCTGTCACATACAATTAAAAAAAAACGTGAAATATATACACACCAATTATCGATGCAGTTGCAATAGTTTTGCACGGTGTAAATTCGATATTACGTTGATAGAAATAGTGTCTAGTATTGGAATTGCGCTTGCGCTCTATAGCCTTCCACACGCAATATATAGTGAATTAAAGAACCCCCCCCCCCCCCCCCCCTGTTTTCAAACGCCTTAAGTGGCTCCTGCGGACAACCGCAACGCTGACCGCTAGACAGTTCGGCCTCAACGTCCAGCCCTCTTTGGCTCTTTCTCGTTGGCAGTCGTACTTATTGTCGGTCTTGGTGAGACAGACTCGCGTTAATTATATCAACATATACATTACGTATAGTGTCACTGCATGTCTATACGAGGTTAAACGTCATTCGGTCCTCACAAATCCGCCAAATTACGGCGGGTTGGGCCGACCGTGTCTGTAATTTTGACGAAAAATACCGAGTGTGTGTGTGTGTGCGTGTATACTTCATTTCGCCTAATTATTATCCCGCTAGGGGGTTTGTTTCGTGCGTGAGCTCGGACACTGACTATTCATTGTCTCTCCGTATACACGTATATATGAATACGATGGTATAGTGCGGTTGTTCGGTGACAGCCACTAAATGCACGCAACTAAGCGAGGTTCAACCTGCAATTCATGTTCGTATTCTCTTCTTAGAAAAGGGCCCATTGTGTGTCCACGATTAGATTTCACAAAAGCCATCGACGCCATGCAGATCCTCCTATCCCGGCCTGGTGTTTATTTTACCATTTTTTTGTACGTCGTGTTTTTGCGCGAATTTGGCGGCAATAAATGCGCGTAATAATTAGGGGGTTGCTGAACATTAAGAGACGGATCTTCCGCCGTATAGCTTTGTCAAAGTCGTGCATGCGAGCCAATGGCTTATCGTGCAAACGTTGCAAACGTATTGTACAAACGTATACAGCGTATAAAAGCGATGATGATAATACACTGACAGGTATTTGTTTATTCTCCGAATCGTTTGCTAATACAGTGGACTCCGCTTAATGGGATCGCGGATAATGTTATCATTCGCTTAATATTATTATAGAAATCACCATGAGTCCCGAACGCTCGTATACAAATACACAGTGAATTAATCGGTTATTGTAATCAACAATTCGCTTATTGTTAGCATTTTCCCCTCACGGAGGATTCGTAAAACACGAGGAATGAAACTTTTGGAAGAAAATGCCTAAAATGATGTACCTTCTGCTATGAATAGCGAAAATTTCGAGAATTGCAGCCCCAATGACTAAATGCGGCAATTGCTATAGACTTATCTGTGAGTGAAATAGAGCTGACTGATGAAAATAAATTTGATGTTGACGAATTTGAAAAGTGCATCTTAGTTGAGAAAACACCAAAAAGTGTTAAGTTGACAGAAGGAAGCACTAATAAGTTTGACTTGATGGGCAACATAGATCAATTGATTTTCAAATACTGTATACAATACATGCACGAATATGAGAATTTCATTAACATATTTTAAGCGAACCAATATAAGTGGTTTTTTAGCTGCAAATAGCTTCGTAAAGTTAAATTATGCGATGTATATATGTACACATAAGAATTCAAATTAAGTATAGCGATCGCCTTTCCTTGTTATTCGTCTTTTAGGATCGTTCGGCTATTGTTATCGAAATAGCCTGAGCCCAATGAGATCCCATTAAGCGGAGTCCACTGTATACATATACATATACTGGGTGCACTTGGAATAAAGTGAAGTCTGTAGCGTAGTTTCTGGCTTTAAACGTATAATGACGCGTTTTTAACGTCGTTCCAATTCATCAGTCATTTTACTTCTTGACACGCAGTTATCGCCGTGGCGACATTATTTACGTAGAGTGTAGCTTAATTGATTAAGTCAGAAAGCTTTCCGAGTCTCGTTTTTCCGTTCCCATTAACCTTAATCGTTATTCGAGACGATCAACCTTCTAACTGAAACTTGCGAAAAATGTCTATTATACGCATTCCTGCATGGAGGCAAGCTCGAAGTTGACCAATTTGATGAACTTGTATCATGAGAACCCAGCTAATTTACGTTTTTGTGAATTTACTCGTAAAATTCTTAATGCTTCTCTCCTTCCAGCACTTTCCAGCAGCTGTACGAGCTTATTTCATTTGAAGTTTGAAGTTTAGTGTTTGTCAAAATGTGTCCTTCGTTACAAAATTTCAAACACAAAATTAAAAAATTATAATTTTTTTTTTACAAAATTGCAAATTCGTCATCACTTTGTTTGTCTCGCAAACAGCCTGGCAAATGTCCCGATTCAGTCAGCAGGGCAGTCTGCATTGCCATCGATTGTTTAAAATTTTCTATATTCATTTGAGGTCCGTATATATATATATATATATATATATGCATGTATCACTTTAGAGGCAGATTCTTCCATAACTTTTCTTCCCAATTGTCTTTTAAAATCCTCGATGAACAAAATGCTATGTTAAACTAAATTCTAGTGATAGTATACTGTATAAGAGATGATTTCACAGTGTATTTATGTATACGAGTAATTGGAGACTCAGAAATAAGGGAATTGAAGAAATAATATATACCGTATTTCATCGAATGGAAGACTCTTTTGATTGTAAGGCGCACCAAATTTTTGGGGACCAAAAAAGTGGAAAAGGTGCATGAGTCTTACGTGTATATATTCGATGAAACAGTTATGTCTAAATTGAAGCTTTACAACAAGATGCCATTAAATATGTACAGGTGAACAAAAATAAGTGTACAAAATAATTGTACAAAAATTAGTGTGTAAAAAAAAGTACAAAAATAAGTGGTGTTTATTTTAGTATTTTTTGTTCTTTCCATTACTTTTATGCATCGATGTTTTTTTTGCGTTGTAAACGTAATTAAATACATAATACAACATTATTAAATTTGAAATTCGATTTCCTCTTTAAATTTCTACACAATTAGAATTAACCTGACACAGTACGCAGTAGCTAATTTGTATACGCGCAGGTGTATCGTTAAATTTTCACTTTGCAGCCTCAATGTTTGCGTGTGAGTAAAAGCCGAAATAAGGCAAAAGGCTCTTATAGGCCCCTCGCCCTTCACCTACCCATCGTAGTCTATTTAAAAGTATCGTACTCCCCCATGCACTACAATATCCTCGCATGCCCATCGATGTAACGTTATGCACTGCGTGGATGAATCAATCTCGCATCGTTATTCACCATGTAAATCGGCTTGTCCATAGGACAGTGGTCTTTTAAACTAGAATGCTATACCTAAGGAACCTATGCTGAAAATAAACCCGTTATGGAGCCCTAGAACCAAAAAATATTTTTTTTTAAATGTAGGTCCCTCAAATTTAGTTCGCTCAACTCTGACAGTAAAGCCCATAGCAATGGTAGAACGCCTCAGGCGCAATTTTGCGAAAACCTATAGATGTTTCATCACATTATTTTCATTTACATCGTAACCCACAATTCTATAAAAATAAATGATGATTAATGGAACGCCAAGGGCGAAATTTTTAAAATTTTCGTGAAATATCCACGCAGCATAAATTGGAATCTGAAAGTATTTTCATTGAAAACTGGGTCGGTAATAATGCTGGAAAATGACAGTTTTTTTTAAAAATTAATGAGAACAATATTTCCTGATCATCCTTTAGTTAATAATTTGCCAACGCCGTAGGCGAACTTGTACGAGATTCTAAATTGTGAATGATGGATTTTTAACACCCAGTTCCTAAGTTTGCTACACTGTAAATGAAAAATGCACACGTAGAACATGAAAGTACATAAACATTAACCATAATATCTGAACTCGAGTGACCTTATAAATGTGCTCCATGGTGATCTGAGGAAATCCACAAATTATATAAATATAAATGTAAAAAAAAGTAGAACACTTTAAAAGAAACCACATTAATTTCCTAAATCACATTTTGAAAGTATTCTTATAGCATTTTGAGGTGTAGCACATAACAACAGCTCATGTGTTCTGGTGGTTTATTTTTTTCATTCTTTAGCATTAAAAGATTATGCTCAAAATAAATTTTAATTGTTTTAGATCACCTTTTCAGAGCATTCAGGGTTCACCATAAGTGATGAACCATAAGTATATTTGTATCAAGGATTGTGACCTAAGCTTAAATTGCCATACTTAGAACATTTTGGGAACGCATTTCAAGAGCATGAGGTCATTTAACAGATCACATAACACGCTTCGATACGATCTATATTTGTGGCAAATTGCGATCTAAAATAAAAATGCATGCTTTTAGTGTTGTTCATAAGGTGACTTTTCAATTTACAGTGTAACTGGCCCACTTGGCCCCCTCTACCCTGGCCCAATTAACTCACGCGCAGCAGTTCCGATACAAATTATTTTTTTTGACTAAATCGGTCGCGGAACCCCTGAAAATATTCCACGGACCCTCCAGGGTTCCGCGGAACACAGTTTTAAGACCACTGGTCTAGGGCCTGCATATGTATACTACACGCGCGTTTACATGTAACGCGTACGTGGTAAGTATACCGTAAGTCAGTGGTAACCGACCTTTAACCCCTGTCTGTGATCGTCGCGTCTCCCCCATTCAATGCAAAATCTCATAACGGGATCCCAGACGTCCGTTTTCAGCGAGCGAAAAAGCCGTTTCCGTCGATCCGTTTTCCTCGCCTGGGGCCAATGGGCGTTGAACGGCATAACGTTGTCGACCAATGGCGAGTTGCGGAAGGCGTGGCCCTGCTAGGTGGGAGTGGGGAGCGTGTGTGTGGGGGGGAAGGGGGTCGACCCTCCTCGTTAGTCGCATCTATCGTCCGCCACGTTTTCAAACGTAACTAACTCGTGGTGTCGGCGGCCGATATCCCTCGTATAACATATTCGCGTATACGGTCCGTACGGTCGCGTACCTCATTTCTCCATTAAGGCCTTTGTCGTTATTTTCTCTCGCCTTTCGTTAATTCGTCGATTCGTATACGCTTCGGGCTCGGTCGAAGGTCGTCGTTAATCCCGCGCAAGGGGGCGCTTCGAGCGACCATCATTTCGCTAACCGGCTTAATTTTCCACGAGCCGTTTTCCGCGAACGAGAAGGGATAAGTCGTATATCGCGTGTGCGGACCGAACTTTTTTTTATTTCGTCCACGGACTTTTCTTCTTCATTCGTGCATTCGTTCGTTCGTGCGTTAGTTCGTTAGTTTGATTCGAGAGTAGCTGGAAAAAAAACAGCAACAGCAACAATTTTGAGCGATTTACACGTTCGTTCGTTCGTGCATTCGTTCGATTCGAGAGTAGCTGCAAGCATCAACATCAACATCAACAGCAGCAGCAGCAACAGCAGTTTGAACGACGAATAAGCCAACCACGATGGTATTCGTAGGTCGGACGTGGTCGATCTAATCTGGGAATTTTTTTCGCATTCGTCCGTGGCATCGCGAGCCCTAAGGGTCCACCGCCTGGGTGTCTGCGCGTCGACGACAACACCGGCGCTGTTTCCCGGGGACGATGGACTCGGTGGTCAGACAATTTGGCATCGGCGAAATGGATAGTTCGTGTACCGCTTCCGGGACTACAGAAAGACCTCGAAGCCATCTAGCTTTCGACGATCGTAAAGACGATGGCGGCAGTCGGTCCCCCTCTTCGTCCTCGCGATCCACTCATTCCAGAGCGTCCGTGGCCTCGCGCAACCCCCCTCACACCCCTTCACCTCCGCCGCCACAATCGCCACCGTCGTCACCACCGTCTTCACCACCGTCGCATCTTCACCTCAACCATCAACAACAACAACATCACCGTGTGCCCCATCACCACCACCACAACAACCACAGCAACCATCATCATCATCATCATCATCACCATCATCGAGGATCCAGTCCGCCCGTGTCCGTTGCTTTTTCGCACGCCCTGGCCCTTCATCATCACGTGCCTCTGGGACCCTTACAGTACACGCTGGCGTCGAATCCTCCCGCGGTCCCAGCGACGTCTTCCTCCGCATCTTCATCCTCCAAACTCTCCTTCAGCATCTCGAGGCTTTTGGGCAACGACGACGATGCGGACGACGACGACGACAAAGGCGACGACAAGCTGGATCCTACGTCGCATCCGTACGTCGAAGGACCCATGATTCGCATTCATTTGCCCCCTCACATGCTGCCCCCCTCACCCCTAGGAGCCCATCACGCTTCGGCTCTTCACCCAGGATCGTATCCTCAAGGATACGATCCGTTGCTCGGAGGCGCCAACGGTACCGTCATAAGGGTACCGGCCCATAGACCACCGCCCTTGCCCCTAGGATCAACTTTCTCGTGGATGAACAGTCTGAATTCGTCGCAAACGGCCATGGCCACGGCGCAGATGATCAAGGAGAGATTGCAAGGTAAGCGTATACACACACGTAGACGAGGAAAGGGTTCACAAAACTCAAAAGGGCACTAGCTTGAATGGTGCATGATGCATGCTTCACTTTTTTTTATTTTTCAAGTTTCTATACTGTAGTTTATTCAATAGTGGCCGAAGTTCAAAGTAGAGCTTATGTATGGCCTCAAACATTTACAATAAAATTTATTTAACAAAAAAAAAATTAAATACACAAATGCATAAAGAAACACAAACATTTGAGAGTTAATACAAGAGAGAGCATATATACAATTTGTTTACATTTCCTATGTTAGCAACACTTTAATATGCTTCGCATAAAGACAAAAAAGAGGAAGAAGACGTAGCAAAAGGAAAAAATCCTGAGATGTCACCAAAATATAAAAAAAAATAAAGTAAAATCAATTCAATAAATTAAATATTACATCGCATATGTTATCATAAACCGTAATGTTCAGTCAGGCAGATTTTTTAGACCCAAAAGGGTATTTTTGAAAAGTTCTTTTTAGTCTACCTAACTTTGTTATTTTCAGTAATCCTCCTGTAGGCGGTTAAATAACTGTTGGGATTGTAAAATTTCTTAGTTTGTAAAGTAATTTCAATCTGTTGGTGAAATAATTAATAATCGTTACATAATCTCTAACCTGTTTAATGTTTAAAATTTGTAATTCTTTATAATAATCATCTGAGCCTATTTGGTGAAACATTGTCTCAAAATGTTCCTAAAAATTCACCTTACATGTATTACCTTACAGGTAATACACCTTATACACTACATGTTTCTTAAAACGAAGTTTAATAACGACAAAAAAAAGAGGTGTAGAATACGCGATGACAATGCTTTAATACCGTACACTTTGAAAAGGGTTAGATTCTGTTAATAGTTAAATGAGATCTCGTGATCCGAGTCATTGGATAGATAGCGAAACAATATGAAGAAAGTATCGATTAAGATCGTTAGTCTTTCATAAAACTTCAATACACAATATACTGCATATACGTATATCACGCCGTATTGGTTTATACGTAAACAAATCGGCAAATTCACGAAAATGAGCGAATATCTCACATGGGCACCGTTGTTGTATTGGATATCCTCTGAATAGGCTCCTTTACTTATATTTTTTATTTACTCTGCTTATATTTAAATCGGCGAGTTCATGTTGACGATCAATTAATGACATGCACGGATGTCAGTCCTGAAATTCATCCTTAAAAATCCTTAAATTCATAAAATTTGAATGAGTAATGGATAATGGTAATATCCCTATCTGGGCGAAATATCTATAGCAGTATCCATGTCAATGGGACCAAATACCGTTCTGTGCCCATTTATTTTATTTTGCTCTAGCATTTTTATACACAGTTTATTTCTTCAAGCAGACGCCACGGAGATTTCACTAATTTTATAATGCATGGCGTTTCATTATAAAAATGTCTTTGCATTTAATTGACACTGTTTGGCGTATACATGCTCATTTATAAAAATATAACGCTTGCATTTTGCAATTTTCTTACGTGTATCTAATGTGATTGATGTCTAAAAATAAAAATTAATTAAGCACTCGTGCATCAGAATAGAAAGAATTACCGTTTAAAGGGCACGAAACGAAAAGCGATATATGTTTATTACGAAAGTTGAGTAAATGCAAATTACGTACCACAATAATTGCTTAATAAAGATTTTGCTTTCTCTTCGTGCACTTGTCCGGACATAGTACTATAGCGACATTCAATGAGTATTTGCGGCCTGGAAAATCTGCAAAAGTCAAGGAAAATTGATATGACCTGGAAATGCGAGAAAAAAGTCAAGGAAACTTGTGTTTGGAAATTTTTGTGGCACAAGAATTTTGTTAAGAATTAAGTCTTAGAAAAGCGAATTAAAAAAGGGGTTGGATTGAATGATGATACAAAATGCTGACGACATTCTCTATATGATGCCTGAAAATCCTGAAAAAGTATAATGGGATAATACTTGAACGTACTTGAATTTAGGTATATAGTTTTATACATGTAGTTAAAATTTGAGAATATATTTATATGTTCAGAACGCATTTTGCAAATGGATTCGAACTAAATACCTACGTATTATACTGCAGCATAAGGTTTTTAATGGATGACACGGTGTCGATCAATTTCATGTTCATCAACTTCTCCAAAAAGATGAACACTAATGGATTATTCGAACATTTGAATTAATTAATTTTACTCGGTAAACCAATATAAGAAAGTTCATTTTGTTTTTGAGGAATTAAGAATTTGGTTACACCGGCAATAAAGTCAACTCGTTAATTGTCTATATAAAATTGTCTAAAATTTGATAAGCATTAATGTGAATAGACTTCGGGTGCGCGAAAATTATAAACGTAAATGTATAAAAGGTGTGCGGGCTGTTGAGGGATACAGAACGAGCATACTGCATACATGTACATGTATATGGCAGCGTGACAGGGTGTGGTCTCACTCATGGTCAAGTGTCCTCACGGGGATTACATTGATCCGCTTATGATGAAATAAAAAGAGACGAACAATATCTAAATCAAACGATACAAGTATTTAATGCACATATGGCGTTCAATAAGAGTATAAGGCTACTACATTGACAAACGACAAATTTGAAAATTAGACTTCAACTGGATAAACATTGATTCTCGTGTAATTTCAAACGTAATGAGTTTGTCACTATACAGTTAATAATGTCGTTTGTTGACTTGTTGACTATTCTGCATGTCGCCTCTCTAAACTAATTGCATATTCAGGTCCCGATGTGAAACTCATGTCAAATCTAATAAATCTCCGTAAACCGATATTCAGTAATCTTTGCATTGGTTTTTATTGGTCCAAACAACTTTGGCAAACTAATGTATACAGTTTGCAATACATGCAGAAAATTTTGCAAAGTATCAAGCGAGGGAAAAAAATACCAAACTGACTTCCTATACATGTTCTGTATGTATAAATGCACGTAATACCAAAATTTAGCACCCTATATAAGCGATTGTCTAAGTTTCATGTGCAGCAAATTCATAGGTACGTCTTGTTTATAGCAAGTAATACATACCAGTTTCCAAGTGCATATCACTCTCCAAACTAATATTCAACACCGTCCCAACGATATCAGTTTAGACAGGTTCTACTGTACTGAGTATACAATGTGTACATATCTGTGTAAGCTATCAATAGCTGCAGATATGTCTATTCTAACATATATATATTTAGATTGGTTTGTGTTTGCCAGCTTAAAATTCGATCAGTAAACATTGAATTTGTAAACTGTTGAGCATCTCATCACAATTTGTCATCATTATCAGAGCAATTAAGGTTCAGTATTTTTAGATACAAATTATTTCTCTCCAACATGGTGCGGACGTATGATAATGTAAAACAAATTGTTTGATATATGTATATACATGCATGGGAAAGTAATTAAGAGAATGTGGATGCATATGCAAATAATTAAAATGGTTTACTGAATTTAACGCGCATGTTTAAAACCTATATTATATATAAATCGAACGATTAATGCTCGTTATTATTTTATAGGTTTTGTTGTTTATAAATGAACTGCTGTACTGATACACGTACAGCCTTATTAAAACGACATTTTTAACCTAATTTAAAGGCGATAATTAAAAATCATTTAATTTTGATAATGCTTTTAAGTAGGTCTATTATTGTAATTAATCGATTAACAAATGGAAGAACAATGTTTCAAACTGAAGAAAAAAACGCAAATTGACTTTAGTAATATAATGTACTAGTCATAATGACAACGTTTTCAGATTCCAAAATTGAAAGCTATGAATGATACCTATAAATCATTACGTGTCATGTTCGCCATTTTCTATAATGACGCTATAAACTAGTTTTAAATGAGTTTAAACTGCTTAGTTCTAATTAGTGTATCAGACATATTTATCGCTAGAGATTTTAAGGTGTATTTTACAACTAAGTGGATTTCAAAACATTAACAAAAAAACTATATTACAGCTGCCCACATGTATCACATAATGCATAGTAATCCTTTTGAATGTACTAAATTTTGAAGAATTATCCCAAGTTATAGTGTATCATTTTATTTCCAAAATAGAATTAATGTTCATAAATTAAAGCTAGATCAGATTATGATAATTTCAGTATCATTATTAACCATTTGTGGAATTCGTGTCCCATTAGGTATCCATCAGCTTATATTAATTTGAGCTTAAAAATTCTAATAGATGTCGGTGGAGATTTGATGCTGATGTTTTTCTTCAATGTTGGACATACGTAAATCAAGTTATAAGAATTGACCTCGCGTATAAAATGTTTATTTCACGATTATTTTTAATTTTCAATCAGGCATTCAGGGTCCCACGATAGCTGGAAAACTATTCAACTGGCTTTTACTGAAAATTATACTTTTTAAATTTTCTTGGTAAATATAAACAACTGTTTTATGATCGTATAGCGCTTAAAGATTTAACTATATATGCGACTTATAATAATAATGTGAGGCCTTTTGGATTGCCCATTTAGTCTCAAAAGCTAGGAGTACATGTACTTCATGTACTTGTGTCTCGATCGTTATCACATTATGCAAGTGATCGAATACACAATCGTTGAAGTTCAATTTGTGGCACATATAACTGATGACTGAGAAATGGTAAACGTCATATGAATGCAACCTTAGATCGATCAAACCAAAAAATAGTGTATTAAGCATACGAAAAAACGATATTTTCACATTTTAAGATCAGTTTACATACGGTATACATGTATTTATTGTAAAACAAATTGTCAGTTTTTCTGTTGTTCCACTGGTTGAGGCAACTGCTATAAAACTCAATACAATTTTATTTTGTGGCTAAAAATACTGTTTTCTTTTTTTTTAAAATATGGTTTTTGGTGGCTCTCTTGACACTTCGCATCATCCTGACAGTTAAACGAGTGCCGGATAATCGAAGTTTCACTGTACTTTCATTGTCTCGCACCTTACACTCTAAATCATGGTGCATTTTTTAAAGACACAAGATGTGTCTTTTTCGTTGAATTCATTTGAGAGCTGTAAAAATGTGCTTTTTTATTAAAGATACCATTTGGTATCATTTTTATAAGGTAAAGGCTGCTGCTATTATGCATCTTTCTTTTTTTAAAAAAGATGGGTTGATTTATCTTAAATGCTTAATTTGCATAAAGCAAATGGCATTAGCATAAATGGAATTTGTTATGGAAAAAGTGACGTGTTCGGCATTAAGAAATTACCAAGTTTTGGATGTATACAATATGTCGTTGTAAAAGAATTGACAAAATATTTTTTGTACATTAAACTGGAAAAAATATGCTACCAAAAATACTCAATGCATATGAGCTTGATTATGAAATAGGTCGTGTTGGTTATCTGTTACCACTGGATAAATATTCATTTCAGCTGTGGTACATATGCAATTATGCGAAACTATGTCATTGTAGAATTTTAAATAAATTCCATTTTAAATTGTGACTGTACATATGCTGAATTGTTTTTTGAGCCTTTAATGTAGTGCATGCCTTTTTTTAAATAATGCCTTAATTGATTTATCCTACTTTCAGTCTTTAAATACACGCAGACTTCTGATTACATAAAATCAGAATGAGATGCATAATTTAACAAAAGGCACCTATTATTAAAGGTACATTGCTAAAAAAGGTGTTGCAAATGTCTTCAAAGTCTTTAAAGTCTTTACTGACAACGTTAAAGGCATTTAAAAAAAACCCACGCTGAACTTGGAATATTTAGTGAATACTGTATATATATTTACGAATTGAATGCAACGGATGCATGCCCGTTCTTATATCGATATTTATACTGTATAACATCTTTTCCTATATATATATATAGATACTATATACAGTATAAATAGCACATGCGCGTACGCGTATTTTCACTTTCTTAACGCGTGGTCATTTTCACTCAAATGGTCCATTGGTGAATAAATGAGAGTGCGTGCTTACATATACATGTATAGGAATGTAATCGAGTGAGAAAAGTTAATAAATTCTGTCACTCCTATTAAAATTGTCTGGTAGAAAGCCGTTTAGATCTAAATAGGTCCTCGGTGACCATCTGAGAAGTAGCGTTAAAGATATAACGTTGATTAAAGGCAAGTTGCAAATTCCGAAGAGACCAAAAGCTAGCCTAATTATTCCCACCTAAAATTCAGCGTACTTTTGCTCTTATTGCTCCCAGTAGTTTCGCATGTTTTTGATAACTGCAAATAGTTGCATTCTCCAGGGTTTCTTATTAAGTTAAACTCGCGAGTGCAAATTGTTCGCTGCTGCGTGAGAAGGCTGCCAGCACAATATGGACCAAATAAAATTCTCGGCAAAAACGTCTTTATGTTGGCCTATTGGATGGAGCTGCGAGGGAATTGCAGCTTTTTATACGATATACGACTTAAGAGCCCTTTTATTCGAGCCAAAATAAAGTGAAAATGGGCAACACGCGCACCAATTCTATATAGTATATACAATGAATTCCTTTAGAAATTTACACGTTTTATTTTCTAACGTGCTAATGTGCAATAGCACATACGACATGTATACATGTAGAGTATACTGCTCGATTGAGTGAGAAACGTGCGATCATTAGACAGTACGAAATAAAATAAATACGAAAACGAAATCTCATTTCTTAAGTACATACCCTTTTTCGTATTTCGTAAAAACAGTTAGAGAAATTTCGTACGAAAATATCCCAAATCACTAATAAAGATGTGTGACTATACATACAGTTCTGCTATATCCCTATTAGTCCCTATTGGCAAAAAAGAGTAACCATCAATAAGGATTTATTTTACGAAAGTCCCCATTGCCGTGATCACAATATTTTCAACGCACGCGCACCTTTTCTTTTCGACTATTTCGTGCGAGAACACATTTTTGGCCCAGGAAATGACGTCAAAGCGTAACTTTTCGTACGAAATTTCTGTCTATTCAATCGGTGTCAAACGTGCAAATTTCGATATGCGCTTATACGTATACACGTAGATCCAAAATAGATTTTAACGCAATTTTAATATACAAATCATACACCCAGTAACTTATGATGGGTTTTTGGTTACTATTCAATAGTTTTTAAAAATATTACATTCAAGATGAAAATATTGCACTATTTGTTGATGTCGGGTAATTCAAATTCGCATGAATATAGGATGAGGATGAATTGATTAGCCGAGTTAAATTAGTCGGTTTATTATTTGGCTTGTCAAAATTCACATCGGTGCATTGAGGGGCTCATAGTATATATACAATATACCATAATTTAGGGTGTGAATTTTGGGCATTTAATTTTATTTGGACCCTACATACATTTTTGAAAATACTTTAGGTTAGTCAGCTATAGCAATTGGACGATTAATTGGACGATTAATTGGACGATTAACAGTGGGAAAAATGCACACTATTGTAACGTAAATACACGGTGCACGTATAATGTTCATTCTCACGTTACAATTATTCGAGAATCAGCATTATGTCAATTAAACGTTGCGTGCCAATCGCCAAATTACTTCTGCAACAACGTGATCCTATATAAGCTTACATACATGTATACATGTAGTTACGTTAGCGAAACTGCCCGAGTCGTACTTTTCAAAAATGTGGTGTCCTAAACTCTAAATGCCCTAATTTCACACCATGAACTAAGTGTGTGCGTCTACGTACATGTATGTAAAGTATATATCATTTCTTGTGCCTTTTTAAATTATAGGAATAAATGTTTGTTATTCTTATTATTATTGTTAAATGTTTTGAAACCCTCTAAAAATGTGAAAGCGTTTTGCCCCTTGCCATTATGATACCGGTACACTAAGTTTGGTACTTATGACACAATATGGGTGAAACACGTTATATAGGTAAGACATATTGACTAACTGATTTAAATGATATTCTTGTTTGAAAATACAGTCACACAGAACTCTAAAATACGAATTGGTCAAGTGCACTTATACTTTTGCACTTATACTTTTGTATATAAAATAAGTTTCTCGTTTTTCAATCATCTTTCGAGTTTCATGCCTCTTTTATAACACAATGAGGCGTCAGAACATGAATTTTCATGTATTTAGATGTTCCAATTTGGCAGCAGCAGTCAAAAAATGGGGTGTACTTGTCATTTTTTTCGGGCACTGTAATTTGTGTAAGTGTTGTATGTTTTCAACTTTTTAGAAGGCATTTTTAACCAATTTGCCAACAACCTGTATTGTTGGAATTTGGTACACGGCTTAATTTCTCTGAAAATTTCTCATATTACACACATTTAAAAAGTTAATTATACTTGTAATATATGACAAATATATTGGTGATAATATATAACGAAGACAAGTATATTCAATGTATATTAAGAATATATCTCGTATAATATATTTTGAAAAATATATGACTACATTATAAATGTATAGTATTACCAAAACATTTGTCCTTTCACAAATAGTCGAATTAATTATCGCAATAAATAGTACCAGGTATATAAAATCAATTCTGGCCCCTATACTCAGCATACCAATATATTACACATATATTTTAACAACATTTATAATATATTATCAATGTATTTATCATGTATTTTACAACATATTTTCGTGGCATATTTCATACATTTGTCATGCATGGATACTATATAATAAGTATATTTTTCCGTATGTTAAATCAGGTTAATTTTGGTGCATTTTCAATATATGGATAATATACATCCAAAAAAAATATATTCTTAATGCATCTTTTTTTCCATATGCATGGGGTCATTGTAGTATGAAAAGTTTATTTATCAATTAATGTCGTTCTCTTTCTTAGTAACAACTTTTAAACGCATTTGATCGCTTTATACGTGTATGAAAACACTTATTCAAACTCGTCATCGTGTATAATATTTATTTATTCGATTTGACTTCAATGACCCGAGCTAAATACGTGTATTTTTCCGTTCGTCGCTCGTTTAATTCGTGTATAAAACTGATGGTGATAAACTTATACATAGCTCGGTGAAAATGTTTTGCCATGCAGGGTCAATTGTTAGCTAATCCCAAAAGCAAGGTATATGCTGCATAAACGGCCTTTAATAGTTAATAACCCCCGTGCCAATTAACGTATGCTACGAACCCATTACACTTAATTAGAGTTTTGCCTGATCAGCTCGCTTTAAGCTGTCTAATTAATCAGCCATCGTTTGAACGCTCTATTGTTCCGTGTCATTTTTATCTCATGTAAGTTAATGAAAGGATAAAACACACACACACACACATATACTATACAGAGTATATCACGAGCATGGAGGCTCGCTATATATATATAGCGTGATTAAATTGTGCGCTGCATGGTGGACTTGTAAAAGAGTCCCTCGCATGCTTTATTGTTGTTAAATTTCAATGTTTTCCAATATCTTTCATTAATTGACACGCAGCGTGTAATGGAGTTGGGTAGGAAACAATGTCCTTCTCATTATTACATTATAAATACAAAAGAGTCAGCTGATGACCAATTAAGTAATGCAACCACATTATACGTAATTAACCACCGAACTAAAGAGATCGAGTAATTGCCCATTAACTCTTGTCCGCAATACCTGTCTATATTTTTACTGAATCGTGTATACGACTATAGGCCGAGTTAAACGCGGAAAACATGCACAATTTCATTTGACGGCAAGGCGTCCCTATATATACAATATGAACCGTATTACAGGGTTCATACCGTCGTCAGGGAAAGTCAGGGAAATAAAATGTTGTCAGAGAAGGTCAGGGTAATGTGGACATTTTGCCCAAAAAGTCTGGGAAAATCAGGTGGGAGTCAGGGAAAACTTTCAAAAAATCTTGAATTTCAATTTTGTGATGGAAATTTTGAATTTTCAATTCATTTTTGTGAAAAACACAAAAGACAGTCAAGACCCTTAAGGGTAATGACACCTCGAAAATTGAAACATTCATGCGTGCGAAGTCACTAAACTGTGACCCAGAGAAAGTATATTTCAAATTTGTTGAAAGTTTTGCTGTATTTTGCACACTACTCTATACCGTACATACATATTGTACATGTATACGATGTATATCCTGCTTTTAAGTAATACTCGTTGTGTAAATTTGAAGAAAAAAGCGAGGGTCTTTCATATTTATGTCTATTAAGATGCTCTATAGATTACTCGAGGGAGTCATTTAAATGAAATGCGCGTAAAAGAATTAAATTACTATTCACGGAGATGCGTGTAATGGATTCCGTTAATTCGATGTTGGCGTATATAAAACAGCACGCCTCATTCGCTTTAATCTTATAGGTAATTTAAAATCCTCGTGCATTTTAAATTGTTGACAAAATTGCGCGTTATTTTACCAGCTTAGGAGCTTCCAACTAATTTAGTTGCCCTTATCTTTCCAAATTGTTGTAAATTGGATTTAATCTGATAATTTATCCTATTTTTTTGAAAAGTTGTCTTAAAAATTTGGCTAATAATGGCAGTTATTACATTTTATATTGGTGGTAATGTAGATATTAGATTATTTTTCTACTTTTCTCTTATATATAGTGTATATATTGTTCTTATGGGGTCGGATTAAGCGGGGGAAAACTTTAGCATGTTTTCAACGCTGTAAATGTGACACTACACACTACATGTATATAAAAGTAAATGCCAGATCCAAGATAGCAAATTTTTAACATTTTCCCACGAAATACAATCATTCTAAAGCATTGCTTTTAAAATTTCATTGGACTACCTGATTGAGTCGCGGGATAACAATAGTTTCATCAATGAATTTCTTGCAGGAATACAATTAATGAATACCCCTCAAAGCTGCAACCAGTGCCGAAATGACCTTTTCGTTTCCACACGTGTAACTCAATAGCATTTGTACGTATACTTTGAATCATCGACATTACAGAGTGAGGCAATAAGTTGTTAGCATAAAGATGTTAACGCCGCATTAGTCTCCCATACAGTGTTAACATCTTTTTGGTGACATCTTATTGCCTCACCCTGTATATACCGTGAATATTTAAGCTTAAGATTAGGAAAGCATAGTCCACGGTTTTTTGGTACAAATTTGGTACAGCACACTATTAAAGTTTAACCTAATGACCAACCATGACCCTTAAAAAAAGATTAAATCAAACTTGTATTCGTATTTGGAATTAGGAAACCCATTTCCAAAATGTGTTGGAAATTTATTTCTTGCGCGTGGTGAAATGACTACGAGATAAACGATGCGCGAGGGATGGACATACAACTTGTGTGTGACTGCAATTAAGGTCCGTTCAAAATTATTGATATAAATATGTCTTAAAAGGCTGCCATCAGGATCGGGAGTCTCCACATTGGCAACTAGAGATATTCGTGAAGGATGTTAGTGTATTTCTTTCTCTTCTCGCATTTTGTTTGCATTTGAAATTTGTTAAGAATTACATTTTGAACGGCACTACTTACGCTCCACGTATACGGCTATATATAGCAGTAACGCGAATGTGACACGTTCATAATTGAAGACGAAACAGGAATATCATTGAAGAGAAAATGTTTCGGAGAATTATGAAAAATTGAAGATGAAATATTTCCACTTCATCCTATATTTACACGGATACCATAAATTCCACGCTTTCCAGCCGAATATGTACTTCGTGTCATGTATCCTGTTGTCTTCCGTGTCAACTCTCGTGTTTACCAAATTATCTGAAAAACAGATAACGTGTCAGTCCTTTATAGAGAGTGAAGAATATCGTTTTTAAGTTTGGTTCTGGAGGTATACTGTGCATGTATATACTTCTGTATATGGTGCATACATGCAGTGTTTCTGTATAGCTGCATGCCTTTTTTTTTGTCACGGGACAGGTGTTTTTCCCCTCCTCGCGTGTTTGATTTCCGAGATAAATGTACCTGGGACATCTGTCACTGCTCACTCTCACTTTCAATCTATGCAATATTGTTATTAGCTCCAACTTTTGATGTTAAGAAAATGAAATCGCTATATATATATATATATATATAAGTTTGATTTTTTTTTCCAACCGTTAGCCTGTTTCTACAAACATTTAGCTATAGGACTGTAAAATCTCTATCCATTTCTGTCATTTTCTGATGTGATTCCAACCATTTCAGCAAAATCCTAAGGCCCGTTTCCGAGATTAAGATACAAATATACGAGATTAAATCTTATAATAGCATAGGATTCGATGTACAGGGTGACTACAATTGATGACAACACTTTCAATAAATCACTGCGAGTGTTTTGTAATCGACGTATAATCACAGATAAGGTGCTCACACATAGAAAACAAATTTAAACATCAATTAATTCTCGATATACGTGCCCCCAAGTAATCACTTGGGATTGCTTTGAATTGAATTGAACTGGTGTCAGAGGTTAACCACGGATTTCCATAATGAGTTCTTTAATTTTTGCGGCCTTATTATTTAAGATATAGCGATCGAGTTTGATGATATCGAACAAACATCTCTCGAAGTTATTTTTTTAAATTATTTCTCCAGTAGTGTTATATGATTCCGCCGAGATGCTTGTTTCATATCATTAAACTCGATGCTTATAACTCCAATAATGCTGTCGCTGTCCTTAGGAAGTGAATTACGTTTGATGGCATTGCAAAAAAATAAGACCAATAGTATGGATCCGAATGCGGTTGGAGTTCTATAATTGGATTTGAATGACAGGATAAATAGAATCGTGTTTGTGGGACAATATGCGAATTATTTGTAAAAATATTCGCACGCAGTGGGTAGCAATTACCCACCCCATGCACTTCAAATAGCAACTCATAAATGGACTTCGACGAAAGTATTTGCACGATAATGAATTATAGTGCAGTACACATTCAATAAATTGACACATCTGCTTTTCTGAGTACCGGTATATAATATGCCATTTGCTGATTTTAACGTCTCAAAACTATCACGATACTTCGCGAATGACCTTTTACTAAAACCTGGCATATGGTCTGCATGTTATACATGTAGGCGTGACGATGATTTATAAAAGCGTTAATTTCACATTAAAATTAATGTCTTTTTATGCGAAAGCAGATGGCCAAATTACTAGCTTTAGTTCGAACGATGCACATTGGCCATAAATAAGCGCAACATTGTATGAAAATGAATATTCCTCGTATCGTAACTATCTGTGTAACTATAGCTGAGAAAATGTTAATTCATACATGTCCGAGTAAGAGAAATGGAGTTAACGTAAATAAGTAAAATTGCACAGCGTGACGTGTCCTTCATATTAGATGTATATAAGATCGCTCCACTGCATATATACATTTCGTGAAAAGACAAACAATTCCTGCTCAAGATTGCTCGGGTCACACCAGACAACTTCTGAGACTTCACAACGTTGTGTTTTTCTCTGGTTGTGTTTTGCAATTGGCTATTCACGCCCACCGCTACAAAATTACAGAAGTAGTAGGGCATGACCAATTTTGAAAAAAGCCAATTAAAAAATGCGATCTGAGAAAAACGCAACGTTGTGAAAGTCCAAAATGTGGCCCTTTATTCTCCCATTAACAAATTTCAGCAAAGAGATTTTTAAACAAGTACACAGCTTGTCGAATACGAGAAATATATGAATTACTGTATTTCAATCATAGGAATTTCAATTTTAAAATGCGTTTTTGGGTTTAATGATTGTGGATGGTCAAGTGCATGAAAGGTCAGATCAAACAGGGTTACCGATTTGTACGCTAAGAACGGAAATCAAAGCGTACGTTGAAACACTTATGTTTTACAGGTTGAATGAGGTCATATCTCTCCCGGCAGTGCTACTAAAATTACGAAAATACACATGACGTAATATGTTTTACAATATCCCAAATACGTTTTGGACACCACATTCCAAAATAGCGGTGTCTATTCAGGAATGACAAGGAGATTTCGAACATCTTCTGATTGGCCAAATAGTGCACTATAAGGATCACATTGACAGTCATAAGATGGTTTGAAGTTGTGAATGATTCACACCGTTAAATTGATTCATGTTTTGGCAGTATGAAGGCGGCTTGAGCGTTTAAATTGGATTTATTTTGCCTTTATATGAACCTATTGTTTGTGATCTTAATTGACCTTTATCATTAGGCAGGGTTCCCACAACATGGAAAAACCTGAAAAGACCTGGAAAGTCAGGGAATTTAAGAAAGTCAGGGAAAAGACATGGAAAGTCAGGGATGATGTAAAATTTTACCTGGATTTTTTATGATTTGAAAAGATTAAAAACAAATTAGTTTACAATGTATTTAACTTTAAAGGCCAAGAGAAGCAACCTATCAATTTGATAATTAAGTCAAATTCCGCCGAAACGGAGTAGAGACAAAAATGAATGACATTATTGCTGTTGATAAAGAAATTGGCAAATGTTCAGGAAACATAAGTTAACCTACTCTTCCAACTAAGTTTTTATTAAAGTTGCAAATATTTTCAATAGTTCACGTTCCAATTTGTTTACCATTTTACTAGAAATAAATATTTTTGCAAAGTAAAAATAAAGTATAGTATAATGAAATGTCGATTTTTAATGGTCATGGAGAAATTCAAAAATGACTTGAAAAAACCTGGAAAGTCAGGGAATTCGTTCTCAAAAAAATGTGGGAATCGTGTTTATAGTGTACATTATATACGTTGAAATTGATGTCGTACATGCAGGTATACACATTTTAATTTCTATTTATTATTGTAGTGGCCACGAGGAGGGTCGGTCATCCTTATCAAAATCGGACCCCACCAAAAAGGAAGAAACCCAGAACGTCATTCACTCGAATGCAGATTTGTGAACTTGAAAAACGTTTTCATAAACAAAAATATCTGGCATCGGCTGAACGCGCGAGTTTAGCCAAAGCCTTGAAAATGACAGATGCCCAAGTGAAGACGTGGTTCCAAAATAGAAGGACCAAATGGAGGTAGGTCTTATATATTTACATCGAATATTTTACCATTCTTTTAACCATAATTTAGACAGCCAAACGTCCTGGATAAGAATTCAGTTTTTTTTTTTTCTTCTTAATGCTTCGGGCTCGTGAACAAATGGCATTAAAACTAAATTACGTTATGGGGTAAATTATAGCGCCATCGTTTACACATGTATGTGCTGCAAAAGAGACTTACGAGTAAACCTATACGTGTAAGTGTATTTCTTTGTCTCGAACCGACTGACTATAACACGATGCATAATGTTTCATCATTGTTCGCATGCAGGAGGTCCTTTTGCTCACCTCAATAAACGGTGCCAGTAGCAATCGGTTCGCCATTTATTGGATGATATTACAACTTCGTATTATCATAAAAAATTAAATTTCATTCGTACTCATGTATATTGTAAGTAAAGTGGCGATGAAAGGCCTTCAGGATTTTTTTTATTCTTTTAAAAAAAGTTAAGCAATATAATTATCGCGATGCACGAATGCCGACAGTTTTGCTAAACCAAAACGCGAATTTATAGTTGATTTTTTTTTTTGGCCTATAATATAAGTTTGCTGGCGAAGCCGTAACAATTGTACCACCTCGGGGCTCGAGTATCTCTCCCATGCATTTTTGAAGGCATTATGATTAGTCCTATAAAATGTGTTCATGCATACGTAAATTCTGATATACACGAAGCGGTTTAAAGGGTCTATAAAGCACGTTTGAAAGCGATTGCGATGTTTTTACGAGTAAACTTTAATGGGACGGCACTTTTGAAAATAATTGTTTTATAACTTTGCGAAGGCAGCATCGCGAAACATGCATGCATGCAGGAAAGTTTTTTTTTTTTCAACGATCCGCAATTTTCAAAAACGTTGAGTATTATTATACGTCCGTTTGTACACGTATAAGGTAATGCACGTGTATACATTAACTTAACTTGCAGTATACTGCATGTATACGTCCCGAGTACGCGTGTGCTTTGTCCATCGTGGTTTTGGTAGTACCAGCTACCATCGTAATGGAGAATTAAGAATCCACGTTCTATGAGTAATAATGCATTTTAAATAATGACAGTATTTTTTATACGATACAATGCAATTTATTCAAATCAATAATAATAAAACATAAATTATGTACAGTATATGCACTCTTAGCGCGAAGTTGAAGAAGTAAAACTTGTAATTAATAGCCATCTTCGTTGTGATGTAGGATAATTATTCGTGATCAAAATTAGTGTGATTTTTAATAACACGACGTTTCGTGGAACGAACCACTTCTTCAGGTGCTACATTAAAGATACGTGTATAAATCTAATATACCCCGTATTAAGTAAAATTTGCGCGCGCTAATCGTATTACACATTTGTCATTTATCACGTGTTCATAAAAATATTCAGAAAATACGTTAATACTTTAACGTGTTAATAATTTCATTCTTAAAAATAATTCAACATTAAGTATCGAGTGCATCGACATTAATTCAAAATTTACAACTGGTAAATTTAAATTCAATAATTGATAAAAAACATTAATGAATGCACCTCACTCTATGCATTATTTTAAACACGGCATTAATGATTGATTCACATAAGTCAGTTATCATGTACAAAGTTATCATATCCATTACTGTAATCGAGGAGACATTTTTTAATTTCCTCTTAAGCTTATAAGGAGAGCTAGCTAGCATAGTGATTTGGCCAACCTATAATATTCCCACGTAATGTATACATGTATACGTTTATGAAATTAAGATGACCGACTATCAGTTACCCATATGGCAAATTTCAATTCATCATTCCTATATCATTATGATATAGTTTTTTTTTTTGCTTTTGATAAATTTCTTTCTCTTCACGAAAATATGCCGTATATGCATGTATTCGAACTTATATAATATACTTTGGCCACAAAATCAATACCATATGTCTGCTTGTCTAGTGCGGTGCTGTATACAGTATACTGTATGTGTACCTTGGGAATATATACGCACAATCAGATCGTTGTTTTACGCACGAATGTCTTACGGCCACGGTATGTATATAGTATACTGGACACAGCAGATTGAGGCCCATATAACGCGTGTCTTGAGAGTGATTTAATTATACAGTATTCGATGTACGAAATACGCCATTTGTCTCTCTATCAAATTATGGGAGAAAGTGTTCAATTGGGGAAAACGTTGCCGTTAATAAATGGACGAGCGGGATTTCGTATACTATATTGCGCGTCTACCGTATATACATGTATAAAGCGTGATATTTTCTGTTTTCATCCCATTTTTTTTTTTTTTTTTCAATATTCATGATAGCGATCCGTCAAACGAGTCGTAAATCTAACGTTTCCAATCTCGCAAATTCGTAAATGGCATTTTCGTTGTGCGGGATCAAATTACCTTTTGCCGGAGGGTTGCGTCGTTTGTCAGTGTGTTCATGATTTACCTTTTGTTTACTCTCCCCTCCTTTCACAATATACTCGTCATATCTTACCATCGCCTATTTCAATCCACTTTAGAGTTCGTAAATTTTCAAAAAGACTCCCATTTCACGAATGACTGATTAGGGTTGCCCCCTCGGGGAGACACCGAAAACTGACCCTCAAGTGTCTATATATATATATATACATATCGAGTTGTTAAATGTCGCTTAAACTGTAACGCTTATGGCGCGATTTTCGAAATTCATTAACGTCAGTTTTACAGATCAATAGGCTATATTGGTTGATATTAAGCACCTCTATAGTAATAATTAAAATCAGCAGAAACTAAATCGTGATCGTATACATGTACTTCCCTGGTGGAAAGATTAGTAGGGATCAGTATAAAATTCATAGTGATATCAGTATATATTTACCGATATATGGTGATATTAGTATAAATCTTACTGATATCAGTACGAGTTATACTGGTAAGAATTAGTGTGACCAGTACATTCGCACTTAAATTATTGCTCATGTACATTGTACATGTGTAGTTAAATTGCAACTCACTATTGTGAAAATTACAGTATAACTTACAAAACATGCGATTAAATTTGACTGCAAGCATTTAAAATCACTATCCACCTTTTTAGTTGCAGCAGCTGATATCAATATGCTATTAATGACGCTACTGGAAACTAGTGATACCGGTATATATCTCTACTTAACACTATGGATTAGTATACAGTATTAGTATTAGTGGTATTAGTATAGAATGGGATGTACTGTATATAGTAACATAAGTATCCGTCACTATACTATCGGTACAGGTAATAATATTGATATTACTATGTGTAGTAATAGTGATAGTAATAAATAGTGATACTACTGTCCGTAGTAAGTGATATTACTAACCATATACTGTATATAGTAACATCATCATCATATAGTGATGTCAGTATCCATACTGATTCTTATACATGTATACTAACATCAGTAGTCCAAAAAAACCACTATTCATCACTATAGAGTAATGATATGAACGAGCATGTATACAATTAGTCAAAACTCAGTATTGAAATAACCTATGTTAAAAGCGTATTTAATAAAATGGAGCTTCAACTGAATGTCACGATCGTGCTTTTGTCGATTGATTCCGTAATGACAGCTTAATGCCTTTTATCGGTTTAAAATTTCTTTTTTGAATTTAAAGGTTACTTCCTCGATTTGTGTCGTCGTTCAGTCTTTATATAACGGTCTGACGCGATAAAAATTTCTCTTATTTCATTTTAGTAAATGTTTTCTATATTTAGTCGTTTATTCTCGCACCATAATCATTGCTTAAAGTATTGGTGTAATATGACCGCATGCAGTATGCTCATCTCCGTTCCATCTGCTGGGTATAAACGTGTATAATGTATACTTTTTTTGGGAACCATTAGTATTCTTTTATATTCATCGCTATAAGATTAAGCCACCTGTATTTAACCGTGTAATTTATGCTATATACTTATAAGATTTGTTTGACTGCAGTTTAACCGCCCGGCAAAAAAAAAAAAAATAATATATATAGCGTAATTAAAGATTTTATATTTTTAAGGCCTTAAATTACAGGTACAACCATTTTCATTTGGCAACCCAGCATCAGACTAAAAACGATAATTAAGGTGGTTAGAGGGGTCGGTCGGTGCGATCACGGATAACGAAAAAAAAACTTATTATAGAGACAGGATTTTTCTTGCGAGTTTTTATTTTAACTCTCATCATTTGAAATGAGCGCGGACCATGTCCAACGTATAGGCGAGTAACATTACTTGTATTATACAATTGTATATATTGCAAAAGTCCTCTTGACCTATAGGAATGATGATGATGATGATGAGCATTTACCCGAATGACGAGACATTGAAATTACAGGGATGTTCGCAATTTCTTTTATTGTTGCGAATGTTTCGTGAAACAGACTTGCGTGTGCATATCACACATTCTTAACTAATAATGAGGCCTGGGGATAATTTTTAAATTTTGTTATAGTCTCAATTAACCTGACAAAATGATTTCATCCAGATGGCACGTTTATTGGATACGTATACGTATCCAATGTATATTGTCCGAAGGTTCTTAATGTACTGTATATATGTATGGAAATTTAGCCACGCATCCCTATACAGGGTGGTTGTTATGCAAATGAGCTATATTTTATGTACATGCGCATTCACGTTTAATTGCGTGCAATACAGTATGTCGATGTGGATGTGGATCATTATTATTTTGTACTTTTTTTGGAAAAGTAACGGTTTAAAAAATAGATTTAAAAAACCATTTAAATGCTGACGCGGCATTACGACCAATCTCCACATCTATTGTAGCGTATTGAAAGTTTGCAATATTATAGCTTAAGAGCAATCTCAGCCTCACAATGACCATTATAGTCTTGGATTTTGTATCAGTTTTAAAATAATCTCGAGTCAACCTTGACATGGGTTGCTAAATTTGCGTTATAACTACATAATTCAGTACATATTACACTGTAAATCCAAAAGTCACACGCTGAACATAAAAAAGCACATCTGCCACAATAATATAGACCGTGCAAGGTAGTTCATCATAGGTGATCTCTAAAGTGAGCTTGTGCTCTGATTTGCTGACTCCAGTGTGTACTAAAGCAGGCAATAACGCCACAAAAATAGACTGCTCTGAAAATGTAAATAATCATACGAACCATGGACTCAAAGTTAAACAAATCAAAATTCAATTAATTTTAACACGATTAGCCATACATATGATTTTAGATAACCACATTGGACAGATTGGCCAAACAATCATGTTCCCCATTATATCTGAAAATGTTTGCTGAGCCAAAAGTGCACCAAACCGAATTTTTTCTCCAAAATAAGCGTTAGAGGCCCTGAAATCTCACTTACTGACCATGTGAGGGAATGATAAATGGAGTGCTTCGGTGCTCTTACATGGTCTATATACAGTGCATATGTGTTCTTTCGACTTATACAGTGAATCGTTATAGGTACTGTAATCTTCATGTGTATACAATTCTGGTCTGAGCACAAATATACGCTCTTAATTGTGAACAATTTTAAGGTATGTTCAAAACCATCGATGTTTGAAATAGTACATCTAAGCAACCGATTTACAAATATATCTATATATATATGGTCACCACATAATTATATTAAGTGTGTAGGTTTTACCAATACTTGTCAAAAACTTACGACATACAGTGTTCATACACTTAAAATGCGCTCTGTCCGATTTGAAATATCTCAAATGTCACATCTTGTACAGTGTATATCCTGCATGCACAATTCTCAATAATATGTCGATCATGAATGTTTCGCGAGATTCGTCGTGCCATTTGCATATCGTTTCCGTGTCACTTTCCAGAAATTGTCTTTAAATCCACAAAAAACTTCTTTTCGAAATGACAACTTTACCTCTGCTCTTCCATCTATATGAGGATCAAACTCGCGATGCAGTTTGACATTTCTTATTTAATTACGTGAACGTTATTGAATATTGAAAGAGTATAATTGGTTGACAAGCTGGCATGGCGAATTCTTATCGCGCGAATATTTAGATTTTTGCTCTTAATTCGTCGGTGTTCTTCCACCATCATAAAACGCCGATAATATCACCGTTCCCATTGGCAGTTTTCCGCTTAAAATTTCTCGAGAAATGTTTGAAGCGATGGTACGTCTCACAAACATTGTCTAACGACCAATGCACCTTCCTACATGTGTATATACTTGTATCTGGAAAAATGAATGCACTTAAATGGCAATGCAAAGGCTGATTGGCAGCCATGCACACACTGACATATTTTACCACATATTGACCACTCACATAAAAGTGCCCTTCGTTGGATGTGGTAAATGGTATACTTTCAGGTCCGCCACAAATACCAAAATATCCGTTTAAAATAATGTGGTATATTCCATCTGATTTCTGAACCTGCATACGGTATATATTTGTTATACTGCAAGGTCCCATTACTTTATATGCGCGAGAACGAAACCCTAAAGCTGCTTCCCCACGAGTCAACTTATTGGTCGACAAATGTTGACCGATAATTGTTCAATTTCTGTTCAGACGTTTCAACAAAAATGTACGCAAATTACAGTTGAAGATGGCGTCGAGCAAAATTATGCTTGCTGTGTTTTTACTTTTTACGAAATTGGCATTGAATGGACCTGGAAAGAAGAATAGAATACGATTCTGGCAAAAAATTCGAACGCGTGCACGTGCCCAATTTGAAATTTTGTTCGTTCACGTGCTCCAAATGGAACGACTTGAGGAAATTTAATGCTGTTGAAAGACCAAAAGTTGAAGAGGAGTCATATATGTGGTCTATTAAGCCACGTTCTCACGAGTCAACTTTTGTCGATCAACAATTATTGACGCTTTCAACACGCTTCAACAAATATGTACGCAACTTACAGTTGAAGATGGCGTCGAGCAAAATTATGCTTTGCTGTGTTTTTACTTTTTACGAAATTCGCATTGAATGGAACTCGAAAGAAGAATAGAATATGGCTATGGCGAGAATTCGAACGCGTGCGCGTGCCCAATTTGGAATGTTGTTCGTTCACGTGCTCCAAATGGAACGAAGTGAGCGAGTTGAAAGCCGTTGAAAGACCAAAAGTTGAAGGGCTGTAAACTTGGTTCGATTTAACAAATCATTGATCAACTCTGACTCAAGTCTGTTGAAAGCGTGTTCTCACGTTTCAACTCGCTTTCAACAGAAAGCTGATCGACAGTTGGCGAGCCCGACATGTAGCGCCATCTTCTGGATGGGTCATGCGAGCACTTAGTGATGGATTTACAGCCCAGCTGTCGTTGTTAAATTTACGAGAAGACTCGCAGTTCATAAAACTAACGATCGCTCGATGGGTCAAAACTCAAAAAGAAGTTTTCGGGTTAAGAACTTTTAAGGTGATTCAATACAGGCACTGTACTTGTACATGTACAAAGTGTAGATGCGTGCATGTATTTCTATGACTCGTCAAATTACAGCATCCGTGATAGGAGAGCGATACGACTTTTAAATCTAAACGACTAATCGCCGACTTTTATTTCTTTTATTAAAGTCGTGCTAAACATAATAACAGGTAACGATCGGGATAAACACGACCGTCAAATGTTTTAGACCAATTACGAAGCGGGATAAAAACTCGAACGCCCTATTGCGCGTTTCACTCGAGAAGAAAGGAGTCATTTAAATCCAAACCCGATGGTTTTATTATTCAGCAATTACGTTCCATAATACGTTTTCTCATTGTGTATATGCCCGTAATAACATAGGTATCTTCCCGTGAATCATGCTTTTTAAATGTCAATTACAGCGCGCAGGTTGCGTGGCATATACAGTATATAGCCATGGCGCTACAATGAGGATATAACGCATTTGTGCAAGTCTGCATGCATGGGGGTAATTGTAATTCTTTTGCAATTGCTTTTCTCTCGCACGCACCTATAGAACACTATATAAGGACTTTAACGTGCATGCGTACAACAGGTCCACGTATAATTATTCAGGTATTTGTCGGATATATTGTTGTTGTTATTGCGATTGCGCGAACGTCAGGTGGGTGGGGTCAGCTTCCTCCCTATACGAGTGATCGTGGACCCCATTGGGCCACGAATCACTCCCCCCCCCATTTTTTTTGATTACTTTTCTAAAAATTTCATTTCCTTTTTGCCCGTCCACGCCCTCTGTGCGGGTATAATTGGTCGAACCATGCATTCGGTTAATTCCCGAGTTTTAGTACCGGGGCTAGATCCTTTTATTGGTCTTATAACGTATTATTTTTGACTTTTTACTCGAGATTTACCTTCGCGGCTACACCTGGCATTCGGGGCAGGTACGCCCTAATTTTAGGGTGTGGCCACGAGCCTATATAGCTAACGTGTTTAGTCACGCGTGCGTGCTATTGCGCGTATACATTTATATGTTGTCGCGTATAACAAGAATCGACGTTTATGGTAAGCAGATCTTAATATGCCCAAAACGAGTAAACAATGACGCGATGACGTGTGAACGCTGTTCCTTAAATTAAATCCTATATCTGTCAGCTATATTTTGTCTTATTTGCATTCTGCGCAAAACCCTGGTGGAAAGATTAGTATATGATAACTATAGTGATGAATAGTGTTTTTTTAACTACTGATGTCAGTATATAAAAATCAGTATGGATACTGACATCACTATGATGATGATATTACTCTGGTTAGTAATATCACTATTACTATGGATGGTAGAATCACTATTACTACACATAGTAATATCAATATTATTAACTGTACATGCAAGTAGTTTCATCTGCATTTCAAGTAGATTCACTTAATATTCGAAGCTGAATTGTTGGATTTAATTAGCATTCCTAACGATTCCTGCAATTACATAATCAACTACACAAGATACATGCTGACATTTAATATCAGTACTGATAGTATAGTGATGGATACTTTTGCCACCACAGTCCATACTGTACGAATACCACTAATACTAATACTATATAATATAAATTCATAGTGTTAAGAAGTGATATATACTGGTAACACTCAAGTCTCACTAGTTTCCAGTAGTGTCAGTAATAGCATAGTGATATCATCTGTTGCAACTAAAAAGACGGACAGTGATTTTAAATGTTTGCACTCAAATTTAATTGCATTTTTTAAAGTTACAAATCCCGCTATAGACATGTGCAATAATTTCACGAACTTTGTGCAAATTGACTGGTCACACTAATTCTCGCCAGTATAGCTCGTGCTGATATGAGTAAGATTTATACTAATATCACCGTGTATCAGTAAATATGTGCTGATATCAGTATGAATTTTACACTGACCCATACTAGGAAATACATGTACATGGTACATTACGTGGGCAATTGCGACATATACGGTCTATATATGCTCGAGTTCACCTTTTGACATAGGTATACAATTATAGCGGAAATGTCGTGGTAAGTGTAAGTAAGAAACGGCAGGTTCGTGACTGACGATCTGTTTGAAGCAACAAATTAGGAAACATCGCAATAGTCTGAATGATGAGGTCATGCGCTGAAAGCTTTTAACTTTATTGCGTAATTTCAAATTCGAAACTACTGCTTATGAACTCAGTAATTCGTGTAGAACTTAATAATAAACTTTTAATTTATCTCGGAAGACGCGTTAAGTTCTAGAGTAGGATGTCTTCTGACTTTTCAAAACAAGGGGTTTAACATATTCCAGGCACACGAATCGATAAAACACGTGTTCCACATTCACCTTTGCAAAACTTAACTCTTATGATTGCCAATATAACTGCCAAGTGGCTGGTATTGGACCTTAACACATTCCTGAATAGCTTTACACGCTTTACAATTAAGTTACGCTCATGAAATTTAGACTTCCATTACTGGGGATAAATTGGCATTTTTCTCTTCAGGTTTTTTTTTTCCATTTTAAACAAACTATTATTTGTATGTTTAGGTTTATACACATACACATACTATACATGTATACGAGGTAGTATCTTAGCAATTCATTTAGAAGTTGCCAATAAAGAAGATGCCAAAAGTGTTTCAATTCTATTTTAATTCTGAAAATCAACATTCATGAAAATGGCAGAATGACTCGTGAGACGTATACTTACGATCTTGGACACATGCAGAGATGTGAACGCATTATACAATTTTGAAGGATATTTACATGTACATGTATAGTTGGGAGTTGGTGTACATTAAATAATTGGTGTCGATTTATGTTGGTTTTCTATGGCTGACAGCATTTCTATCGATGCTGATGGCAATAATTGTTATTTTATTTAATATTTTTATAGTGTTTCATACATAATCCATAACGATGTCATATTGTTTATTATTTTACACCGAGCATGGCATATAACATCGAGCTTGCCACAATTATGATAAAATTGAATTCGAAGTGTGAAAGTTAGATTTTTTTTTGAATATTGCAGGGCATATATATTTTATATGGATACATGTATATGTGACTATATAATATATTAAACAAAGAGAATTTGTTACGAAGAAAGTAACAAAATCGCCTGGAGTAAATGTGTATGTATTATTTTTAATACACGTAGCTTTTACTGGTTACAGTAAAATTTGTCTAAATATTTGCGAGCCATGCAAGATGCAGGTATGCATCCGATGGTTTCACGAATATACAAGAAGATTCGTTAGCTGCATCTCATTTTCAATTTGATTTTATAACTGCATGCCTTAAATGTGTTGGAACGTCCTTCTATAATAAATGTTTGACTACATGTATATCCCATTTTGTGTCGTTTCAGGAGACAGACTGCGGAAGAGCGTGAAGCCGAACGCCAAGCAGCCAATCGTTTCATGATGTCTCTTCAGGCGGAAGCCATCAGCAAAGGTATCTACGACACTCGCGACCCCTTGTGCATCAACAACGCGTCTCTGAACGCCCTGCAAAACATTCAACCGTGGGCAGAATCGGAGGCAGCGAGGGAAAGATCAAACTTCCTCTCCACTTCGTCACTCACCTCACCCATATGCTAATTTGTATATTATTGACGTTTTCGAACATTTGGAGCCTAAGAAAACAGTATTAATTATAATGAAGGATATTCGAGATCTCGAGGATGACTGACTGACTGATTGTATACAGAAAGGGTATATATGGACAACCCTTCATTATTCAAGATCATTCGCTCTTCCCAATCACATCTATTTTAAGTCGTAATTTAAATTTAAGCTTTGTCGAAGCGCGTGTGGTTCATGCTGTCACGTTAAACTTACGAGGAGGTGATGATGCGAGGGTCTCATGCACGCGCATTTATTTATCCGTTCATATCTGAACTATATATACGGTGTATATCGAATCACCTGCATGAATCGAGTATAAATGTGTTTGTCTCAGAAGCCATATGTCCGATTTAAAATCGGAAAAACGTGTTTCGTAGACAATTTATGTCTCTTTAAATTCGCCTAATTTGCGTAAAATTCCTTATGCATATTTAAGGCCCAAAATGTCGAGCTTCCCCGAAAGTAACCCAAATTTGCATTATTTATGACACCCGTATTCTCGTACCCCTGTGGCTGTAAAATTGCTTCTGAATGCAATTTGTTTATGCGAGCTTAATGAACACACATCCAGACATATTGTTAATTAATGGTTTCTCGATAAAATGACAACTACGCCAGAAGTAGTCGCACGAGTTGTATAGATATTCTCCAGAAAAACTCAGCAGAACTCCTTTTCACACTATAGGCGAATTATAAAAAGGAATAAATTG